>QRFJ01001861.1:50949-73335 GCA_006176705.1 Cocos nucifera | reverse complement strand
TAGCAAGGGCTATGCACCATGTTGTTGAATTACAGAGGAATGGCATTGATGGCATCACTCCAATTTCTCCGGTAAATTTTTGTACCAAAATGCTTCCTTTGCAGCTTCTGCGTCAGACAAGAATTCTGCTTCTAGTGGAACTGCTATCACTGTCTGCTTGAAACTTTCCAACGACCTCCACCATTGCACACAAACAGACTTCTAGATGTCGACTTTCAATCATCTAATGTGCGAGTCTATATATCCCTAGACTTGGAGTTCTCCATTACCAAAAACCAACAACATATCCTTAGTTCTTCTCTAAGTACTTAAGGATACATTTCACAGAAAGTCCATTGTTCTCTACCTGGATTCGACTGATATCTGCTCGTGGACACTCACAGCATGGGCTATATCAGGTGTTACATAAAGGCATAACATGATGCTTCCCATTACGAGAAGCATAAGGGTCTTGTCATGCGTTCTATTTCTCAGGTGTGCTAGGCACATCTTCTTGAAAGATGAATGCCATGTCTGAAGGATACTAACCCCTCTTAGGAGTTTTCCATCTAAACCTCTTTAAGCACTTCCTATGTACATCTTTTTGAAAGTTAACCATCCTATTCGTCTATCTCTATAGACTAATTCCTAGAATAAGGATGCTTCTCTAGGTCTTTCATGGAAAATTCTTTAGATAACCATATTTTAACCTGTGGTCAACATGGAAATATCATTTTTGATAAGGAGGATGTCATCCACATACAATACAAGGAAGACAATAGTGCTCCCACTGACCTTTTTGAAGACACATGGCTCCTTCTCATTTTTAATGAAACCAAATAATTTGATCATATCATTAAAATGAGTATTTAGCTCCGAGATGCTTGCTTAAGTCCATATATGGACCTTTGCACTTGCAAACCTTATGATCATCATCACTAGATGTGAAACCTAGTGGCTGTTTCATATAGATATCTTTGTCAAGATATCCATTTAAGAATGTCATTTTCACATTCATTTGCCATATTTCATAATCGAAATAGACTGCAACAGCAAGCAATGTGCGAATCGATTTTAGCATAGCTACTGGCAAAAAGGTATCCTGATAGTCAATTTCTTCACATTGACTATAATCTTTTGCCACTAATCTAGTCTTGAATGTCTCCACATTCCCATCTGCACTAATCTTTTTCTTATAAATCCATTTACATCCAATAGGTACTATACCTTCTGGTGGATCTACCAAGGTTCAGACTTGCATCGAGTCAATTTCTGACTTCATTATCTCTAACCATTTCTGGAGTGATATCTGATATTGCCTCGTTATAGATTTTGGATCATCACATGAACCCCATTCCCTACGAGAATATTTCCTCTACTTCCTCTGAAATAGTACCTAAGTACCTCTTAGGGATGGAAAATCCTTTCCGATCTACGAATGGGAGGAGGTAGTAATGGATTAGCTCAACCTGATTTGGTTCCATTTGGTCCTTAGCTCATTGCTCTTGAGACTTTCTCTCGAGCTTAATTTGCTTTTCAATGCCGCTAATCTTGAATAAACTATTTTTCAAGAAAAATGGCATGCCGACTCACAATCATATTGTGATCTTCTGGAATGTAGAATAATATCCTATAGTTCTTAGGATATCCTATGAATCGAGCTCTAGAGAACTAAAGTCTAACTTGTCTGCTTTTGTCTTTTGACATGAGCCGGACAACCCAAATTCTGGATGACTCAGACTTGATTTCTTACATGCATATTCATATGCTATGTTAGGAATGTTTTAGAGGAACCCTATTTAGTAAGTATATTGCAGTTAACAAATAGTATCTCAAAGAAAATCAGGAGTCTGTGAAGCTCATCATGGATCAGACCATATCTAATAGAGTCCGGTTCCTCCATTCTAAATTTCTATGAGTTGAGGGTTCCAGATAGAGTCTGATTAAGACTATGCCATTTCCTAGAATAGTTCAGGAATTTTTGACTAAGGTATTCACCTCCTCGATCTGATCGAAGAACCTTAATGGGTTTTTCAGTTTGCTTTTCTACTTCATGTCTGAATTCTTTGAACTTTCCAAAAGCTTCAAACTTATGTCTCATAAGATACACATACCATACCTAAGATAAATCATGATAAAGTTATGAAGTAACAAAGTTGCCTCTAGTCGGTATAATCAAATGGCCGCACACATCAGTATGTACTAGGGCAAGAAGATCCATGGCCCTTTCCCTATGTCCGACAAAAGGAAACTTAGTCATTTTGCCATGAAGACACGATTCATAAATTGGATATAACTCGAAAGTCAACGAACTCAATAGTCCAATTTTCTTTAATTTGTTAATCCTATGTTATGCTATATGACCTAGACTTAGATGCCATAGATATCTATCGTTTGTACTATGCCTGGGTCATTTTGATTTTATGGCATTCACATTTTGCTCAAAATTATAAATAGATACATCAACATGTAATGATAAAGACGTAATAAGAAAATCATTGCAATTTTATTTCTTTTATAAAGAATTTATAATGGTCCTTAAGAAAACTAATTACATAGCCTTCTAATGCAAGGCAAAAATAGAATCAAATTCCTGCTTGCTGCAGGCACATAATAACATCTTTTAATACTAAGTCTAAAACCAGATGGTAGTCGAAGAGGGTATGTTCCACAGCCACATAGTAACTCTTGCTCCATTTATCTAGGATCATCTACCATCCCTCAGCCTCCTGCTATCCTCAAGACCCTGCATAAAAGTGCACAAGTGAGCACTAAAACTAGAGTCAGGCACCCAACTGGATGCAGAAGAAATCATAGGATTAGACTCAATAATGAGCATACCTCCAGAAGGACCTGCCTCCTTCTTCTTTAGGGTGGCCGGTAAGTAGGGCAGTTTCACTTTCAGTGGCCATCATTGTTGCAATGGAAATACTTTCCTTTATCAGTGGCCTTCTTCTTCAGCTCTGTCTTTTTCTTCTTTCCTCCTTCCACCTTCTACTTTTTCATAGACTTCTTCTTCTTTCCAAAAGACTTTCCTTAGAAGAAGTCCATTCCATAGCAAGCACTAAGCCTTTAGAACCTTTCATGTAAAGCTCAGCGGTAACCAGCATGTTCATAAGTTCGGCCAAGAAATTTTGAATTTTATGCATATGGTAGTTCATGATGAATTGTCCATATGCATCAGTCAAAGATTGTAGAATTATATCATTCTGTAGATTCAAGTCCAACTTTACTTCGAGCTTTTCAAGCTCTTCCAAGTTCTTGATCATCATCAGATAATGATCTTGGATTGACTGCCCTTCACACATCTTAGCCTTGAATAGTCCTTTAGTGACTTGATACTTGGCTGTGCGACTCTGTTCACCAAATATCCCTATAGGTGAGCTAACATTTGGCGAGTAGTCCTGATATCTTCATGTTACCGCTAAAGTTCATGAGACATCGAGCCCAACATGTAGTATCTGGCCTTGTTATCATCGTCTATCCACTTATCCAGAGATGCTCTCTGCTCAGCGGATGGACGAGCTAGTAAGGTGGAAGGGTTCTGGTCTAGTACATGAGTTAACTTCTCAAAACCCAAAATAATTTTGAAGTTTCGAAGCCAATCCTTGTAATTTGGTCCGATCAGTCTATGGGTGTCCAGGATTCGTGCTAGTGGGTTGGATGCAGACATTTTTCTGTAGAGAGTCAAAGTTTCTAGTTAGATATTGTAATTAAGACTTAACCAATTTATTTAGAATTTTATTTTTAAATAAATTAGCTCCCACTATTTTCTCGGATTCCTACACTCCCTCTATAGAGATGCAAAAATCTCCATGATTACTGATTTCTAGTGGGTGGTGCGGTCCCACCAACTGACTCATCACCTCACCTAACAGTTATTGGTGATGGGTTAGCCAATGAGTGAACAACTCTTGTTCAATGATTCTCTAATCATGGTGCACCCAAACTTGGTCTCTAATTCATGAATCTCACCATGTCCGAAATATTGATCCACTCCTTAGTTAAGTCAGACCCACCATTTGCATAGATTGGATTTCTAATTGAGTCTCTCACCATATCCAAAATATTGAGCCCAATTCATCCTCCAGCCCGTAGCATCCAATGCCTAATAGACATGGTTGCATCTTTTCGGTGCAACTGAGCCACTGTAACCAGTCGAGAACAATCAACCCCTGGGAAGGGCCCGCACATCTACAATGGTGGAAGACCTTAGACTTAATCTTTTCTTAGGAAGATTTGATTTAGGTCTCATTAAACTAGACTTGACATAGTCATAACCATTATGACTAACCTAGTGGCATGGGTTAGCTCAGATTATTGACCACCTCAGATCAGAACTGAGTCAACAAACATGGCCAGGTAAGTGAGACCGGTGGAAGGGATATGCCATTAACTCGATAAGAATGCATTCGAGTCGAGTAGCTCCCAATTAAAAATCAGTCGATCGTATCTGCCAAACTTACCTTAGACACCAAATTATTGAGCCAGAACCAATCGGGTTAGCCTACAATCCAGACTCTAACCACTGAGCCTAATTAGGTCTTAGCTTGATCGATCACTCACGTGACTCGATCTTGACCCAGACTTAATCCTATTAGGCTGGTCAATTTAAGCACTGTTGATCCCATCTAACCAACTCTTGATTCGGTTTGATCAACCGCTTAGACCTAATTGAGCTACCCAAGCCCGAACCCAATTTTATGAATATGTCTTAGATCTAAAAATTCTTAATTTTAGACCTAATATATTTCATAATCTTAATTCTTAATTAAGTTTAGGGTTCATAAACAAAACATGTAAATAAGATCCTAGGATTTCAGGATCTAGGATTTTGCAGAAAGTAAGTTTTTCAATTTTTGATTAAGGACGAACGCGCAGCACCCCTACACATCATAAGAACACCCCATCGAATGGGAGGAGAGGGTCTTTAAATCCTACTTTATTCTTATGATCGGACGGCCAAGGAAATGCCTTAATCAGAAATACAACTAATCTACAAAACTAATTAGATCTAAGCATATATCTCATATAAAAAATTGATCTAATTAAAATATGTTTTGCATACATCTCATGTATCATGCATGCATATTTTTTAGATCTAAATTATCTCATAATCATCTAAAAAATTAAATTTAAATTTGATCACATCAAATAAAATTTAATCTAGACCTAATTTGTAGAACTATTCTACAACTAGTCTAAACATGCAACTATCATATCTCATATGAATAAATTAAATTTAATTTATTTTTTATTTTTTAGATCTGATTATAATATTTATAATATCAAAAAATAGTAAATAAATAGATCTAAAAATTATAATTTAATCAAATAAAAATTATGATTATACTAGACTACACAAAAAATAATTCTATTCCTAGTCTAGTTATGTATCTCATACATATTAGATCTAGATTAATTAATTTTAATTTTCTAATTTTAGATCTAATCATATCTCATGTGATATTTGAAGTCACTAATTTATCATATTAAATTAGATCTAAATAAATTTTAAGGCAACCTGGCTCTGATACCAGTTGAAGGGGAAATCCTGATTTTTCAGATTAGGTTCATTCAAATCTGATTGGATCGAAAGGCATATTTCAAAATTTTTTTCTTAGATCCAAATTAGATCTAACATTTTTTAGATATAATTTTATGATCTAATAAATAAAAAAAATTAAATTAAATTAAATCTAAATTAGTTTTACCTTGATATGGATAATCCGATTACCCATTGATGATCCTGTTGATTGCCTGAGATTCTGGATCTAGCCATGCAAGCGCCTGGCCTCTATCAGTATTCACTCAGACTAGATCTGGAGATCATCTCCTTCTTTATCATGGCTCCAAAAATTATATCTGGATCTAATTTGGAGGCTCTTCAAAACTCTTTCTGAAGATCAACAGTCATCTCTGCAGCAGTGCTGCCTTCTTCCTTTCTCGTCAGCCTTTTCTTGCCTGGATCGCACCAAATCGAAGGCCCAACTTCTTTGGGCATGGAGAGGAGAGAGATGATCAGAAGATGGCATAGAGGAGGGAGAGAGAAAGCTTTGGGGCATGGGCTAAGAGCAACTCTCAAAAAGTTGGGCATAGATAGGGTTTATTTATAGACCCTACTGTGCCATGCAGTGCTGCATCATCCCGGCCAGTCGCATTGCTTCATGCAATCAGATCTAAATTTAATTGGTGGAATGACATCACCTGATCTAATCAAATGAGAGCCCCATAGATTCATCCTTAGATAGTGCCTAAGACTGGTCAAAGTCTATAGGTAAGGGTCACCTAGTATGAATCCAAGAAGCAACCTGGAGTCCCATCCGTATGGGACTCTAATGTTTGTCCACATGGGGCGCATGCCATCCTAGGCATACACCCTCCATCTGCCTGACAAATGGTAGGTGGACTTGGTCAAAAAGTTTCTCCTATGGGTGCATGACACATGGGCAGATGTCCAAGGGTCAAAGGTCAACGTTTCACCAAAGTCAAAGGACAAGAAATAGCAGGTGATGGAAAATGGTAGGTGTTGTCTCAAATTTATCTCATAAATTAAGACCATCCTTCTCTGACCTGGACAAGCTCCAGTCAGACCAGGTAAAGGTACCTGAGTGAGCATAAATATATTTGGCTCAGTCGAGACAACTTTTAATGATAGAAAAAGAAGAATGTTAGGCTCAATCATGTGCTAGCACGATTTTCTTGAACCTAATTGAATCTAATTCAAATCAATTGAACTGGATTAGTCCAATTGATGATATCCAAATCCAAGCCTTTATTTATGTGATCCAGTTAGGTTCAGTTCTATATGGTAATGGGATATCTCATGATCCCTATCATCAACATCATCGAAACTCCTTTCGATGGATTAGAACTCTTCTGATTGAGACAACTGTAATGATCAATCATCTAAATCATTCTAATTGCTCCCAAAATCCATCAGTGACACCTAGCAGTATATGATGGTAACCCATCAAAATTGAAAATGAACCTCTCGGTGTAGCTACTTGTATGATTAAGTTCTTCTATCTTGAGCCCCGATCAGATTAGGGTTAAGGTGAACTCGTCAAACCCTAATTTCTATCATATGATTTAATCATTTGATTCAAGTCCGATGTGAAAATCTTAATAGAAACTCTTTCTCTTATTTCACTCTCTATGATGGCCATGGACTTATGGACTTGATTCTCATGATCATCATAGGCCTGCTCCTCATTTACCGAGGTAGATAGATTCCATCTTAGTGCAATCTAATTCCTACAATGAACATGCTATAGCCAACATACACCTCAGGGTTCCGAATGGCTAGGAGACCGAGTCGTGGTGTAGTCAATCTATAACACCCTCAAGGTGAACTACCAATGCACCTCAGGTCAAAGAACTAGACACACCACTGCAGCTTCGAGTCAATCATCGACGAGAAGGTAGACTTTCTTATGACTACTCGAGGTGGTCACGCTTGGTGCCCTCATTCTCTAATGAGTACCTATACTCTCGCTCCAGTGTCTCTACACCATAGACTCATCTACTATAAAGAAGTGATTGTACACTAATCTTTTGGATCAATCACCATCCTCATGATGATCCTATGGTCAGGAGTGTTTTATGAGTTAATAATGAAAATTCTTATCTTAAATTTTCAACTCTTGAAAATAAGAATTATCATTACCATTAACTCAAGGGATGTATCACAAACACTAAATACACATATGTGATAGAAAATAATCCATTTTATTATTTATAGTCAAAATTATAATTTTGCCCTTAGAAGTGTATTACAAGTGTCAGCCAATTCTGGCTTCTAGGACATACATATCTAACACGGACACGTGTGCAGCTCATGACTTTATCCTCAAGTTCGGATCAGTATGTTGAAACATCTAACTTGCTCAGGAAATAGATCTGATCTATTAACTTCTTACCTGCATTTGATGTAGTATAGATCTAGGTTGATTTGATCAATCTTTTCTTTCTTATTTGATTTTAATTTTTAATTTAATATCATACCTTGATCATATAATAAATCTAAGATCTAGGTGTTTACATATTTATTTAAATAAATATTTAATTTATTTAAATTTTTTACTGCATGATCTTGAAAAAGTTTTAAGATTTATCCATGAAATCCTAGATCTGGTTCCTTCATCACTTACCTAACCATTTATGATGATCTAGTTCTATTTTGAGGTGGCTAATAATTTAAGCCAACCCATGCCACTAGGAAAGTCATAATTATTATGACTAAGTTAAGACAAGTTTAAAGAGACCTAAATTAAATCTCTCTATGAAAATATTAAGTCTAAGATGTTCCACCATTGTAGATGTGCGGACCCTTTCTGAGGTTGACTATTCTCGACTGGATACAGTGGTTCAGTTGCATCACAAAGATGCAACAATGTCTATTAGGTATTTGATTCTATGGATTGGGGGATGGGTTGGGCTCAATATTCTGGATACAGTGAGTAACCCAATTAGGAATCCAATCTGTGAAGATGGTGGGTCTGACTTAACTAAGGAGTGGATCAATATTCCAAAAATGGTGAGATTTATGAATTAGAGATCAAATTTGGGTGCATCATGATTAGAGAATCATTGGACAAGAATTATCCACTTATCGGTTGATCCATAACCAATAACTATTAGGTGAGATGGTGAGTCAGTTGGTGGGACTGCATGAAGGAAAAATCCTGTTTCCCGGGTTAGGTTTGCTCAGATCTGATTTGACAAAGAGAAATATTTCAAATTTTTTTTTCTTAGATCTAAATCAGATCTAATACCTTTTAGATCTAATTTGATGAATCTAATAAAATAAAATAAAATAATTAAATTAGATTTAATTTATATCTTGTTCTTGGGTAATCTTATTACCCTATGATAATCCTACTGATTGCCTGAGGTTTTGGATGCAGCCATGCAATCGCTTGGTCTCTATCAGTATCCACTTGGGCAGGATCTAGAGATCTTTTTCTTCTTAATCTTTCCTCCAAAGATCAGATCTAGATCTGATCTTGAAGATCTTCAAAATAATTTTTGAAGATCCGATGTCATCTCTTGCAGTAGTGCTGCCTTCCTTTCTTGTCGCCTTTCTCTTGCCTGGCTTGCACCAAACTTGAGCCCAAGGCCTCTTGGGCATGGAGAGGAGAGAGAGGATTAGAGGTAGGCATGGAGGAGAGGGGAGTGGGCTATGTGGTATGGGCAAGAGGAGAACTCTCTCAAACCTAGGCATAGATAGGGTTTATATAGATCCTGCTGCGCCATGCAGTGCCATATCATCCTGGCTAATCATGTCACTTCATGCAATCAGATCTAAATCTGATTGATGGGATAACATCACCTGATCCAATCAGATGAGAGCCCCTCTCAAACATCCTTAGGTGGTGCCAAGATTGATCAAAGTAGTCTTTGGCACCACCTTGTTTGATATCATGAAGCAACCTGGAGTCCCATCTGTGTGGGACTCCAAGTATCATTATCCTTGGGCGCATGCCTTCCTAGACATGCTCCCCTCCTTTCCTCTTTCTAGTAGGGGGACAAACCCTCATCTATTCTCTTATGAATGCATAACACATGGGTAGATGTCTAAGTGTCAAAGGTCAACATTTGATCAAAGTCAAAAGACAAGAATTAGTAGGTGACGAAAAATGGTAGGTGTTATCTCAAATTTATCTCATAAATTAAGACAACCCTTTTTTGAATTGGACAAGCTCTAGTGAGACCAGGTAAAGGTACTTGAGTTAGTCCAAATATATTTGGCTCAGTCGAGACAACTTTTGATGATTGTTGAAGGAGAACATTAGGCTCAATCGTGTGCAAGCACGATTTTCTTAAACCTAATTGAATCTAATTCAAATCAATTAAACTGGATTAGTTCAATTGATGATATCCAGATCCAAATCCTTATTTGTGTGATCTAGATAGATTTAGTTCCATATGGTAATGAGATATATCATGATCTCTATCATCGACATCATCGAAACATCTTTCGATGGATCAGAACTTTTTTGATTCAGACAACTAGAATAATCGATCATCCAAATTATTCTAATTGCTCTCAAAATCCACCAGTGATACCTAGCAATATATGGTGGCAATCCATCAGAACTAAAAATGAACCTCTCGATGTAGTTACCTATGTGATTAAGTTCTTCTATTTTGAGCTTCTATCGAATTAGGGTTAAGGTGATCTCGTCAAATCCTAATGTTCGTCATATGATTAATCATTCGATTCAAATCCAATGTGAAAATCTTAATAGAAACTCTTTCTATTATTTCACTCGGTCATTGCCATAGGCTTATGGATTTGATTCTCATGATCATCATAGGACTGTTCCTCATCTACCGAGGTAGAAAGATTCCCTCTTGATGTAATCCAATTCCTATAATGAACATGCTATAGCCAACATACATATCAAAATTCCGAATGGCTAGGAGACCGAGTCATGGTGTAGTCAAACTATAACAACCTCAAGGTGAACTGTCGATGCACCTCAGATCAAAGAATCAGACACACCACTATAGCTTTGAGCTAGTCATCGACGAGAAGGTAGACTTTCTAATGATTGCTCGAGGTGGTCATGCTCAATGCCCTCATTCTCTAACAAGTATCTGTACTCTCGCTCTGGTGTCTCTACACCGTAGATTCAAGACTCATCTACTATAAAGAAATGATTGTACACCAACCTTCCAGATCAATCACCATTCTCGTGATGATCCTACGATCAAGAGCATTTTATGAGTTAATAATGAAAATCCATGTCTTAAATTTTTAACTCTTGAAAATAAGAATTATCATTGTCATTAACTGAAGGAATGTATCACAGACACTAAATACACATTATGATAGAAAATAACCCATTTTATTATTTATAGTAAAAAATTATAATTTTGCTCTTAGAAGTATATAACAAGTATGAGGCAATTCTGACTTCTAGGGCACACATATCTAACACCGCACCATCCAAAATCTATAATCATGGAGATTTTCACATCTCTACTAAAGGAGTATAGGGATCTAAGTAAATAGTAAGAGCCTAATTTATTTAAAAATAAAATCTTTAAATAAATTATTTAAGTCTAATTATAAAATCTAACTAGAAATATAGAAAAATATCTACGTTCAACCCACTAGCCCGTATCCTGGACACCCATAGACTGACCAGACCCAACTAGAAGGATTGGCTCAAGAACTTCAAAATTATTTTGGATTTCGAGAAGTTGACTCATGTATTGGAATAGGATCCTCCCACCTTACCAGCCCATCCATCCGCTAATCAGAGAGCATCTCTTGAGAAATGGATGGATGAAGATAACAAAGTTAGGTATTAAAATTGGGCTCGATGTCTGATGAGCTCCAGCACCAACATGAAGACACTAAGACTAGCTGCCAAATATTGGTTCACCTATAAGAGTTGTTTGGTGAACAGAGTCATGCAGCCAAATATCATGTCACTAAAAGACTTTTTAAGGCTCAAATGTGTGATGGACAGTTGGTTCAAGATCATTATCTGATGATGATTAAGGACTTAAAACAGCTTGAGAAGCTCGATGTCAAGTTAGATCAAGATCTGCAGACTGACATAATTTTACAATCTTTGACTGATGCGTATGGATAGTTTAACATGAACTATCATATATATAAACTTTAAAATACCTTGGCTGAGCTTATGAATATGCTGGTTATTGTTGAGCATTCTATGAAAGGTTCTAAAGGCTCAGTACTTGCTGTGGAGCAAACTTCTTTCAAGAGAAAGTCTTTTGAAAAGAAGAAGAAGTCCGTGAAAAAGTAGAAGATGGATGGTGAGAAGAAGAAGAAGGCAGAGTTGAAGAAGAAGGTCGCTGACAAAGAAAAATATTTTCATTGCAATACTGATGACCATTGGAAGCAAAACTACCCTCTTTACCTGGCCAGCCTGAAAAATAAGAAGGAGGCAGGTCCTTCTGGAGGTATGCTCATTATAGAATCTAATCTTATGATTTCTTCTACATCCAGTTGGATGCTTGACTCTGGTTCTAGTGCTCACTTATGCACTTCTATGCAGGGTTTTAAGGATAGCAGGAGGTTGAGGGATGGTGAGATGATCGTACATGTCGAGAATGGTGCAAGAGTTGTTATTGAGGCCGTGGGATCCTACCCTCTGTGATTACCATCAGGATTAGACTTAGTACTTAGGGACTATTTTTATGTGCTTGCAGCAAGCAGGAATTTAATTTCTATTTCATGTTTAGCATAGGAAGGCTATATAATTAGTTTTCTTAAGGTCTATTATAATATTTTTTATGAAAGAAATAAAATTGTAAGTGGTTTCCTTATAAATGATCTCTATCAATTACATATTGATGTTTCTATTTTTAATATCGAGTAAAACGTGAATACCATAGGATCAAAGCGACCTAGGGATAGTCTAAATGATAGGTATCTTTGGTACCTTAGGCTAGATCATATAGCTGAAGATAGGATTAACAAATTGGAGATATCTGGGCTATTGAGTTCATTAACTTTTGAGTCATATCCGATTTATGAATCATACTTTTATGGCAAAAAGACCAAGCTCCCTTTTATGGGACATGGGGAATGAGCCACAAACCTGCTTGCCCTAGTACATACAGATGTATGCGGCCCATTTGATGTGCCAGCTAGGGGTAATTACATCTACTTCATCACCTTTATCGATGATTTATCTGGGTATGGGTATATATATTTGATGCGATACAAGTCTAAAGCTTTTAAAAAGTTCAAGAAATTCTAACTCGAAGTAGAAAAACAAACAAGAAAATTTATTAAGGTTCTTCAATCAGATCGAGGAGGCGAATGCCTTAGTTGGGAATTTCTAGACTATATTAAGGATAATGGCACAGTCTCTCAATGGACTCCACCTAAAATGCCTCAACTCAATGGAATTTTAGAATGGAGAAACCAGACCCTATTAGATATGGTTTGATCCATGATGATCTTCATAGTCCTTCCTGAGTTTCTTTGGGGACATAGTCTGTTGACCACTATATATCTACTGAATAGGATTTCATCTAAAACTGTTCCTACCATACTGTATGAGATACAGCATGGTAAGAAATCAAGTCTGAGTCATCTTAGAATCTGAGGTTGTCCGGCCCATGTCAAGAGACAACAAGCGGATAAATTAGAGTCTAGATCCTTTAGAGCTTAATTTACTAGATATCCTAAAGAGTCATTGAGATATTTTTTCTATCTTCCGAAAGATCATAATGTGATTATGAGTCGATATGCCATCTTTCTTGAAAAACTGTTTATTCAAGATGGTGGCATCGGAAGATAGATTAGGCTCAAGAAGAAAGTCTCCCTAGAGCCATGAGCCAAGAAATCTATGGAACCCAATCGGATTGAGCTAATCCAATCACTACCTCATCCACCTCGTAGATCAGAAAGAATTTTTCATTCTCCTGAAAGGTACTTAGGTAATATCTTAGAGGACATAGAGAAAATGTTCCTCATAGAAAAAGGGGTTCATGGTGATGATCCCAAAATCTATGATGACGTAATATCAGATATCAACTTTGAGAAATGGTTAAAGACAATGAAGTCAGAGATAAACTCAATGCACTCGAACCAAGTTTGGACCTTGGTAGATCCACCTAAAAGTATAATACCTATTAGGTGTAAATGGTTCTTCAAGAGAAAGATAGATGCCGATGAAAATATAGAGACATTCAAAGCAAGGCTCATAGCGAAAGGGTATAGTCAGCACGAAGGCATTGACTATTAGGATACCTTTTTGTTAATAGCCATGCTCAAATCCATCCATACATTGCTTGCTGTTGCAGCCTATTTCAATTATGAAATATGGCAGATGGATGAGAAAACGATATTCTTGGATAGATATCTTGAGGAAAATATCTATATGGAACAGCCATTAGGTTTTACATCTGGTGATACTAATCATAAAGTCTGCAAGCTGCAAAGGTCCATATATGGACTTAAGCAAGCATCTCAAAGCTGGAATGCTCATTTCAATGATGTGATCAAATCATTTGAATTCATCAAGAATGAGCAGGAATCCTGTATTTTCAAAAAGGTGAGTGGGAGTGCTGTTGTCTTTCTCATACTATACGTGGATGACATCCTCCTTATTGGAAATGATAAAATATGGTTGTCTAAAGAATTCTCCATGAAAAATCTAGGAGAGGCATTCTTTATTCTAGGAATTAAAGTCTATAGAGATAGACCAAATAGGATGCTGGGTCTCTCATAGAAGATGTACATAGAGGAGGTGCTAAAGAGGTTTAGCATGAAAAACTCGAAGAGGCAATTGGTGCCCTTCAGACATGGCATTCATCTCTTCAAGAAAATGTGTTCTAACACACCTGAGGAGATTGAACACATGAGCAACATCCCTTATGCTTCAGCAATAGGAAGCCTCATGTATGCCATGCTATGTACATGACTTGATATTGCCCATGCGGTGAGTGTCATGAGCAGGTATCAGTCTAATCCAGACGAAGAGCACTGGACTTCTGTGAAATATATTCTTAAGTACTTGAGAAGGACTAAGGATATGTTTCTAGTCTTTGGTAATGGAGAACTCTAGGTCTAGGGGTATACAGACTCAAATTTTTTATCTGATATAGATGATCAAAAGTTAACATCTAAAAGTCTATTTATTTATAATGGTGGTGCTGTCAACTGAAAAAGTTTCAAGCAGACGGTGATAGTAGATTCCACCATGAAAGCAGAGTATATCATTGCATCGAAAGCTATAAAGAAGGCATTCTAGTACAAGAAGTTTACCACAGAGCTTGGAGTGATGTCAATAGATGCCATCCCTCTATACTACGATAGCAATGGTGCCATAACCCTAGCTAAGGAGCTGAGGTCTCATCAAAAATTCAAGCACATCAAACAACGATACTGAAGGGAAAATCCTGATTTCTTAGATCAGGTTCGTTCAGATCTGATCGGATCAAGAGATATATTTTAAAAATTTTTCTCTTTGATCAATAATCAGATCTGGGATGTTTCAAATCTGATTCTTATTATTCTAATAATTAAAATAAAATCTAGATAAATTAAATCAAATTTAATTTACCTTGATGTAGGGTAATCCTATTACCCGTTGATGATCCTTTAAGCAGCGGAAGGTTCTGGATCTGGCCATGCAAGTGCCTGGCCTCTATCGATATCTACTCGGGTTGGATCTAGAGATCCTCTTCTTTTCTATCACATCTCTAAAAATTAGATCTGAATCTGATTTGGAGGATCTTCAAAATAGCTTTCGAAGATCAGCAGTTGTTCTTTGCAGCAACGCAGCCTTCTAGCATTCTGTTGCCTTTCTCTCACCTGGATCGCACCAACTGGGTCCCAAACTACTTTGGGCATGGAGAGGAGAGGGAGATGATGGACTTGGCATGGAGGAGGAAGAGAGAGGCAGCCTTGGGGTGTGGGAATTATTATTCTTCTTTGAGTTGGGCGCAGGGTCTTATTTATAGACTATGCATGATCCAACTCCTCTTCATCCCAACCAATCACAATCCTTTGTGAAATCAGATCTAAATCTGATTGGTGGGAATAGAGTCCTTTGGATTCATCCTTAGATGGCTCCTAAGACTAGTCAATGTTGATTCTTAGGGGGAGTCTAATCGGAATCCAAAAAGGAGATGGAGTCCCTGTCCAACAGGGACTCCTGGGCGCCTCAAACTTGGGCGCATGCCTCCCTTGGCGTGCGCCCTCCTCCTTGCTAGCTTCTAGTAGGAGGACAAGCCCCTACCAGCTCTCTAATAAGTGCATGACAAGTGGATAGAAGTCAAAGTATCAATGGTCAGCATTTGACCAGTCAAAGGATAACTTTTGACCAAAGTCAAAGGACGAGAAATGGCAGGTGACCAAAAATGGCAGGTATTATCTTACAAAATAAGACAACCCTTTTTTGACCTGAATAGGCTCTAGTCAGACCAAGTGAAGGCCTTTGATCGAGCACAAACTCCTTTGGCTCAGTCAGGACAACTATTTATAATAGTAAAAGACAAACGCTTGGGTTCAATCGAGTGCTAGCACGATTTCCTTGAACCTAATTGAATTTCATTCAGATCAATTGGACTGGATCAGTTCAATTGATGATCACCAGATTCAAATTCTTATTTGTGTGATCTAGTTAGGTTCAGTTCTGTATGGTAATGGGATATGTCATGATCTCTATCATTGACATCATCGAAACTCCTTTCGATGGATCAGAACTCATCTAATTCGAACAGCTAGAATGATCGATCATTTAAATATTCTAATTGCTCCTAAAATCCACCAGTGACACCTAGCAATATATGGTGGCAACCCATTAGAGCTAAATGCGAACCTCTTGGTGTAGCTACCTGTGTGATTAAGTTCTTCTATCTTGAGCTCCGATCAGATTAGGGTTTAGGTGAACTCATCAAACCCTAGTTTCTGTCATATGATGTAATCATTCGATTCAAGTTCGATGTGAAAACCTAAATAGAAACTCTTTCTATTATTTCACTCTACCATGGCCATGGGCTTCTGGACTTGATTCTCATGATCATCATAGGGCTGCTCCTCTACCACCGAGGTAGATAGATTCCATCTTGATGCAATCCAGTTCCTACAATGAACATGCTATAGCCAACATACACCTCAGAGTTCCGAATGGCTAGGAGATCGAGTTATGGTGTAGTCAAACTATAACACCCTCAAGGTGAACTATCGATGCACCTCAGGTCAAAGAACCAGACACACCACTGCAGCATCGAGTCAGTCATTGACGAGAAGGTAGACTTCCTAATGACTACTCGAGGTGGTCACGCTCAGTGCCCTCATTCTCTAACGAGTACCTATACTCTCGCTCCGGTATCTCCACACCGTAGACTCAAGACTCATTTACTAAAGAGAAGCAATTGTACACCAACCTTTCGGATCAATCACCATCCTCGTGATGATCCTATGGTCGAGAGCATTTTATGACTTAATAATGATTATTCATGTCTTAAATTTTCAACTTTTGAAAATATGAATTATCATTACCATTAACTCAAAGGATGTATCACAGATACTAAATACACATATGTGATAGAAAATAGCCCATTTCATTGATTAACTCAAAGGATGTATCACAGACACTAAGTACACATATGTGATGGAAAACCTTTAAATACACTAAATACACATATGTCAAAATTATAATTTTGCCCTTAGAAGTGTAATACAAGCGTCAGTTAATTCTGGCTTCTAGGGCACATATATCTAACAATCTTCCATTTGTCCTAAAACCAATTGGCTATAAATCTAAGTCCGATCTTCTCAAGGTGGGCTTCGATCTTCTATTGGCCCAATAGCTTTGTAAGCGGGTCTGCCACATTGTTTGTGGAGTCGACTCCCTTGACTTCGGCGTAATCCTTCTCGAGGTAATCGTGGATGAGGTGGTATCACCGCTCAATGTGCTTGAATTTTTGGTGAGACCTTAGCTCTTTAGCAAGGGCTATGGCACCATTGTTGTCGCAGTATAGAGGAATGGCATCTGATGGCATTACTCCAATTTCTGCAGCAAACTTTTATACCAGAATGCTTCCTTCACAGCCTCTGATGCAGCGATATATTCTGCTTCCATGGTGGAATCTGCTATCATAGTTTGCTTGGAACTCTTCCAGCTGACAGCACCATCATTGCACACAAACAGACTCCTAGATGTCGACTTTCGATCATCTACATCGGACATGAAATTCGAGTCTGTGTATCCCTGGACTTGGAGTTCTCCATTACCAAAGACCAACATCATATCCTTAGTTCTTCTTAAGTACTTAAGGATACATTTCATAGAAGTCCAGTGTTCTTCACCTGGATTTGACTGATATCTGCTTGTGACACTCACAGCATGGGCTATATCAGGTCGTGTACATAGCATGGCATACATGAGGCTCCCTATTGCAGAAGCATAAGGGATCTTGCTCATGCGTTCTATTTCCTCAGGTGTGCTAGGGCACATCTTCTTGGAAAGATGAATACCATGTCTGAAGGGTATTAATCCCCTCTTAGAGTTTTCCATACTAAACCTCTTTAGTACTTCCTCTATGTACATCTTCTGTGAAAGTCCTAGCATCCTATTCGGTCTATCCCTATAGACCTTAATTCCTAGAATAAAGGATGCTTCACCTAGGTCTTTCATGGAGAATTTCTTAGACAACCATATTTTGACTGTCGTCAACATGGGAAATATCATTCCCAATAAGGAGGATGTCATCCACGTACAATACGAGGAAGACAACAGCGCTCCCACTGATCTTTTTGAAGACACACGGTTCTTCTTCATTTTTGATGAAACCAAACTTTTTGATCACATCATTGAAATGAGTGTTCCAGCTCCGAGATGCTTGCTTAAGTCCATATATGGACCTTTGCAGCTTGCAAACCTTGTGATCAGTATCACTAGATGTGAAATCTAGCGGCTGTTCCATATAGATATCTTCCTCAAGATATCCATTTAAGAATGCCGTTTTCACATCCATTTGCCATATTTCATAATCGAAATAGGCTGCAACGGCAAGCAATGTGCGGATGGATTTTAGCATAGCCACTGGAAAAAGGTATCCTGATAGTCAATGCCTTCGCATTGACTATAATCTTTTGCCACTAGTCTAGCCTTGAATGTCTCCATATTCCCATCTGCACCAATCTTTCTCTTGAAGATCCATTTACACCCAATAGGTACTATACCTTCTGGTGGATCTACCAAGGTCCAGACTTGGTTTGAGTGCATCGAGTCAATTTCTGACTGCATTGCCTCTAGCCATTTCTCGGAGTCGATATCTGATATCGCCTCGTTGTAGGTTTTGGGATCATCACCATGAGCACCATTACCTACGAGGAATATTTTCTCTACTTCCTCTGAAATAATACCTAAGTATCTTTCAGGATGATGAAAAACTCTTTCCGATCTACGAGGTGGAGGAGGTAGTGTTCTTATTGGCTCAACCTGATTTGGTTCCAATTGGTCCTTAGCTCGTTGTACTTGTGAGACTTTCTCATCAAGCTTAATCTGCTTTCCAATGCCGCTATCTTGAATAAACTATTTTTCAAGAAAGATGGCATGTCGACTCACAATCACATTTTGGTCTTCTGGAATGTAGAAATAGTATCCTAATGACTCTTTAGGATATCCTATGAATCGAGCTCTAAAGGACCTAAACTCTAACTTGTCCGCTTGTTGTCTTTTGACATGAGCCGGACAACCCCAAATTCTGAGATGACTCAGACTTGGTTTCTTACCATGCCATATCTCATACGGTGTGGTAGGAACGGTTTTAGAGGGAACCCTATTCAGTAGATAAATTGAAGTTAACAATGAGTGTCCCCAAAGAAAATCAGGAGGTCTGTGAAGCTCATCATGGATCGGACCATATCTAATAGAGTCCGATTTCTCCATTCTGAAACCTCGTTGAGTTGAGGTGTTCCTGGTGGAGTCCATTGAGAGACTATGCCATTTTTTTGAGATAGTCTAGGAATTTTCCTGGCTAAGGTATTCACCTCCTCGATCTGATCGAAGAACCTTAATGGGTTTTTCAGTTTATTTTTCTACTTCATGTCTGAATTCTTTGAACTTTTCAAAAGCTTCAGACTTGTGTCTCATAAGATACACATACCCATACCTAGACAGATCATCGGTAAAGGTTATGAAGTAGACAAAATTGCCTCTAGCCGGCACATCAAATGGGCCGCACACATCAGTATGTACTAGGGCAAGGAGATCTGTGGCCCTTTCCCCATGTCCTACAAAAGGAAGTTTAGTCATTTTGCCTTGAAGACAAGATTCACAAGTTGGATATGACTCGGAAAGTCAATGGACTCAATAGCCCATTTTTCTTCCAATTTGTTAATCCTATCTTCTGCTATATGACCTAATCTTCAGGTGCCATAGATACCTATCATTTGGACTATCCCTAGGTCGTTTGGCATTCACGTTTTGCTCGATAGTTAAAGAATAGATACATCAATATGTAAGCTGATAAAGACCATTAATAAGGAAAACCATTTGCAATTTTATTTCTTTCATAAAGAATGTTACAATGGTCCTTAAAGAAAGGTAATCACATAGCCTTCTAGTGCTAAGCATGAAATAGAAATCAAATTCCTGCTTAGCTGCAGGCACATAATAACAGTCTTTTAAAACTAAGTCTAAACCAGATGGTAATCGAAGAGGGTATGTTCCCACCGGCCACTACAGCAACTCTTGCTCCATTTTCGATGCATAGGATCATGTCTCCATCCCTCAGCCTCCTGCTATCCTCAAGACCCTGCATGGAAGTGCACAGATGAGCACTAGAACCAGAGTCAAGCACCCAACTGGATGCAGAAGAAACCGTAAGGTTAGACTCAATAACGAGCATACCTCCAGAAGGACCTTCCTTCTTGTTCTTCAGGGTGGCCAGGTAAGTAGGGCAGTTCCGCTTCCAGTGGCCATCGCTGTTGCAATGGAAATACTTTTCCTTTGACAGTCGGCCTTCTTCTTTGGCTCTGCCTTCTTCTTCTTTCCTCCTTCCACCTTCTGCTTTTTCGTAGACTTCTTTTTCTTTTCCAAGAAGACTTTCTTTTGGAAGAAGTCCATTCCATAGCAAGAACTGAGCCTTTAGAACCTTTCATAGAAAGCTCAGCGGTGACCAGCATATTCATTAATTCGGCCAAGGAATTTTGAAGTTTATGCATGTGGTAATTCATGATGAATTGCCCATATGCATCAGTCAAGGATTGCAGAATTAATCATTGTTCTGCAGATCCAAGTCCTAACTTCACACCGAGCTTCTCAAGCTCTTCCAAGTCCTTGATCATCATCAGATAAGTGATCTTGGACTGACTGCCCATCATGCATCTTAGCCTTAAAAAGTCATTTAGTGACTTGATACTTGGCTGCGCGACTCTGTTCACCAAACATCTCCTGTAGGTGAGCCAACATTTGGCGAGCAGTCCTGATATCTTCATGTTGGCGCTGGAGCTTCATCAGACATCGAGCCCAACATGTAGTATCTGGCCTTATTATCTTCGTCTATCCATTTTTCCAGAGATGCTCTCTGTTCAGTGGATGGACGAGCTGGTAAGGTGGGAGGGTCCTGGTCCAATACATGAGTTAACTTCTCGAAACCCAAAATGATTTTGAAGTTTCTGAGCCAATCCTTTATAATTGGGTTCGTCAGTCTATGGTGTGTCCAGGATTACGTGCTAATGGGTTGGATGCAGACATTTTTCTATAGAGAGTCAAAGTTTCTAGTTAGATATTGTAATTAATGACTTGACCAATTTATTTAAAAATTTTATTTTTAAATAAATTAGCTTCCACTATTTTCTTCGGATCCCTACACTCCCTCTGTAGAGATGCAAAAATCTTCACATGATTAATGATTTCTAGTGGGTGGTGCGGTCTCACCAACTGACTCATCACCTCACCTAACAGTTATTGGTGATGGGTTAGCCAATGAGTGAACAACTCTTGTTCAATGATTCTCTAATCATGGTGCACCCAAACTTGGATCTCTAATTCATGAATCTCACCGTATCCGGAATATTGATCCACTCCTTAGTTAAGTCAGACCCACCATTTGCATAGATTGGATTCCTAATTGAGTCTCTCACCGTATCCAGAATATTGAGCCCAACTCATCCTCCAGCCCATAGCATCCAATGCCTAATAGACATGGTTGCATCTTTCCCGGTGCAACTGAGCCACTGTAATCCAGTCGAGAACAATCAACCTCGGGAAGGGCCCGCACATCTACAATGGTGGAAGACCTCAGACTTAATCTTTTCTTAGGAAGAATTGATTCAGGTCTCATTAAACTAGACTTGACATAGTCATAACAATTATGACTAACCTAGTGGCATGGGTTAGCTCGGATTATTGACCACCTCAAGATTCAGAACTGAGTCAACAAGATATGGCCAGGTAAGTGAGATCGGTGGAAGGGATATGCCATTAACTCGTACAAGAATGCATTCAGGTCGAGTAGCTTCCAATTAAAAATCAGTCGGTCGTATCTGCCAAACTTACCTTAGACACCAAATTATTGAGCCAGAATCAATTGGGTTAGCCTACAATCCAGACTCTAACCACTGAGCCTAATTAGGTCTTAGCTTGATCGTGACTCGATCTTGACCCAGACTTAATCCTATTAGGCTGGTCAATTTAAGCATTGTTGATCCCATCTAACCAACTCTTGATTCGGTTTGATCAACCGCTTAGACCTAATTGAGCTACCCAAGCCCGAACCCAAGTATTATGAATATGTCTTAGATCTAAAAATTCTTAATTTTAGATCTAATTAATATTTCATAATCTTAATTCTTAATTAAGTTTAGGGTTCATAAATAAAATATGCAAATAAATCCTAGGGTTTCAGGATCTAGGGATTTTGCAGAAAGTAAGTTTTTGGATTTCTGATTAAGGA
>QRFJ01001861.1:0-49977 GCA_006176705.1 Cocos nucifera | reverse complement strand
TATTCATGTCTTAAATTTTCAACTCTTAAAAATATGAATTATCATTACCATTAATTCAAAGGATGTATCACAGACACTAAATACACATATGTGATAGAAAATAACCCATTTTATTGATTATGGTCAACATTATAATTTTGCCCCTAGAAGTGTATTATAAGCGTCAGGCAATTCTGGCTTCTAGGGCACATATATCTAACAGATACCACCTCATCTACGATTACCTCGAGAAGAGATACATCGAGGTCAAGAGAGTCGACGTTGCAGATAATGCGGTTGATCCATTGAGAAAGCCATTAAGCCAGTAGAAGATTGAAGCCGACCTTGACAAGATGGGACTCAGATTTATAGCCAATTGGATTTAGGTCAAGTGGAAGTTTGTTAGATGTGTGCCCTAGAAGCCAGATTGACTGTCACTTATAATATATTTCTAAGGATAATTTTATAATTTTGACTATAAATTAATAAATAGATTATTTTTCTATCATAGTGTGTATTTAAAAGTGTCTGTGATCCTTCCTTTGAGTTAACGATAATGATAATTCATATTTTTAAGAGTTGAAAGTTTAAGACATGAATTTTCATAATTAACTTATAAAATACTCCCGACTGTAGGATCATCACAAGGATGGTGATCGATTTGAAAGGTTGGTGTATGATCATTTTCTTTGGATAAACGTGTCTTGAGTCTATGGTGTGGAGATATCAGAGTGAGAGTATAGGTACTTGTTAGAGAATGAGGGCATTGAGCGTGACCACCTCGAGTAATCATAAGATAGTCTACCTTCTCATCGATGACTGACTTGACACTGTAGTGGTGTGTATGGTTCTTTGATCTGAGGTGCATCAACAGTTCACCTTGAGAGTGTTATAGTTTGACGACACCATAACTCGATCTCCTAGCCATTTGAAATTCTAAGGTGTATGTTGGCTATAGCATGTTCATTGTAGGAATTGGATTGCACCAATAAGGGGATCTATCTACCTCAATAGATGAGGAGTAGCCCTATGAGAATCATGAGATTGAGTCCTTAAGACCATGGCCATGGCAGAATGAAGATGATAGAAAGAGTTTCTATTAGGATTTCATATTAGACTCAAATCGAATGATTAATTCATATGATGGATATTGGGTTTGACAAGTTCACCTCAACCCTAATCCTATCGGGGCTCAAGATAGAAGAACCCAATCACATAGGTAACTGCATCGAGTGGTTCACTTTTAATTTTCATGGATTGCCACCATATACTGTTAGGTGTCACTGGTGGATTTTGGGAGCAATTAGAATTATTTTGATGATCAATTATTCTAATTGTATGAATCAGAAAAATTTTGGCCCATCGAAAGGTGTTTCGATGATGGAGATGATGGAGATCGTGACATATATCATTACCATATTAAATTAAACCTAACTAGACTATAGAAATAATGGTTTGGATCTAGATATCATTAATTGAGCTAACCCAGTTCGATTGATTTGGATTAGATCCAATCGGTTCAAGGTAATAGTTCTAACACACGATTAAGCCTGATTTTCTCCTTCTGAAATCTTTTTGATTCATTGCAATCAAGTCAAATTTAATTTGACTCATTCATATATTTTGAATAAATTTATTTTCATCTAACTGCAATAAGTCCAGGTCAGATTAAATGTAGAAATTAAATCCATTCATAGTCAAATTGGACTAGGGTCAAAAGTTGACCTATTTGAGAAAATTGAGGGTCACCTGATCAGATATTTCTAAAATATTTTTTAAAAATTATTTTGATTTAATTTTTTGATATGTGATAAAGCATAAATTTTTCATTAGGTGTACCAAATTTTTTAATTTTTAGAGATGTCTAGACTGAGTTTTGATAGAGTTTGATTTAGATCAAACTCTTGAGGGAAGAGTCCCAGCTGCAGTGGACTCTTCCTTATCTACTCATGTTGCAACCTTCCAGATTGATTTTTGGCATCAAAATCAGATGGATTCTTGGGATTTTCATGGAGATCAAGTCCAGGAGTCTCAATAGTTGAATAAATAAGGATTTTGGTCATAGAGGGACTCTTACTTGGTCCTATGCTTTTGTATAAGAACCCTTGCGCCAAGGCTCTTCACGTAGAAGTATTTTTGATACTCAAAGATTGCCATTCTAGATATTCCATGCCCTCTCTATCCACTCTCTCCCTCTTTTCTACATGTCTAGAAAGTTAGGCATAAATCTAAGAAGAAGATCCAATCAAATTTGTGAAGAGTTTAGCATCTATGAATCGGTGTTCGTGAGATAGACATGCTGCCTTCAAAAATTTTTTGAAGGACTTTCAGATCAGATTCAGATCTGATCTTTGGAGAAAAGATTTGCAAGGAGAAGACATCTAGATCCTTCTTAAGTGGATACTAGTAGAGGATAGGTGCATGTATGGCTCCTTCTAGAACCATAGGAAATATTAGGATCATCGTAGGATAATCAGACTACCCAAACAAGATATGATATTAAATTTGATTTATTTTTTATTTTAATTTTTAATATCAGATCACCATGATCAGATTTGACAACTCTTAGACTAGATTTAATCATTTAAAAATTTTTAGAAAAATTCATCTCAGATCTATGTTGGAAATATGCACTCTTTCCACATGGATCGGCGTGGCCACTGGTGATTAGCCAAGCAACAAGAAAGTACTTTTTAGAGATTTATGCATAAGCATGATCAAACAAATCAAGAAATAGAGAAGAAGAGAAGAAGAGTTTTCTAAGAGAAAAGAGCTTTTATTCAGTATATTTCAGCACTATATCAACCTTGACCTATTTTTAGTATATATACTTTACAAAGGGTCAAGTCCAAGCTCATAGAAAAACTCTCCAAACCCAAACAACCCATGTACATAAAATAATAACCCACGAAAATTGAGCCAGCCCAGTTTCAGACTGAGCTGGCTAACCTGCGATTGGGTCGACCTAGTCACAAACTGAATCGGCCCAATTGTGTACCATGCCAATAGTCTGAAAATATTATTTTATGTCTGAATTTTTCTCTGAGACCTAGTCGATCCAGTCCTGGATGAGCCAATTAGTTCCCAACTGAGCTAGCTCAGTTCAGTGTGGTCGACTGGTTTTAACTTTGTATTGGATGTTCTTTTTAGCTCGCCTATCTTCCTGTTTCTCATTTTTCAAGATTTGGGAGTGCCATCTTACTCATTCTTACCTTGTGTTCCATCTTGTAATCTTTCAAAACCATCATGCCCATATCTCTAAAAGAATCTGGAGTACTTGTGAGTGCATCAGCTGATTCTCTTTGTAGAACTTTATCAGTTCATTCACCTTCCTCAATGTCTTTGTCCTGGTAGCTACTAATGGTTTGTATGTGATGATAGACTGGGTTTTGTGGCAAATGAGCACTCTACTATATGAATAGTGTACTGTATGCTCCCCCAAACTCATTAATCAGTCCTAAGCAATGGCTTCTTGCGCCTCCATTTCAATGTACTGGACTCTGTGTAGCAGAAACTGATTGGTGAAGGGTTATCTCAGACATGATCACCATATAGTAAAAGAGGTATTAGTAGTAGACTCCTTTATCAAAAACCCTAATTGCATAACATCTCAGAGGATCTGAATTACACTTTCACGATTGTTCTTCAAATCCTTCAATGCTACCAAAAAACTATCCTTTCCAGCAGATACTAATATCCATTTCAATGCTTTCCAGTGTTCCTTCCCAGGGTTAGCCATGTATCTACTAACCGTGCTCACTGCATGTGCTATATCTGGTCTACAGTACACCATAGTGCACATCACACTGCCTACAACATTTGCATAAGAAACTCATTCCATGTACTCTCTCTCCTCTTCTGACTGAAGGCACTATAATTTGGAGAGAGACATGGCTCGGTAATGGCATCTCTATAGGTTTGGCCTTCTCCATCCCAAACCTCTCTAGAACCTTCTGGACATACTTTCCTTATGACAAATGCTGCACTCATTTGCACCTATCTTTGCAAATCTCCATTTCAAGGATTTTCTCAGCTGGACCCAAATCTTTCATCTCAAATTTAGATGATAATGCTCTTTTCAACCATTTCACAACATCCATGCTTCTACTGGCTATGAGCATATCATCTACATATAATAACAGGTATAGGGCATCCTCCTCATCTACATCCTTGACGTAGATACAATAATCATGTTCATATCTGCTGAAACCCAGGCTCAAAACAAAGCTATCAAACCTTCGATACCACTGACGAGGGGATTGCTTCAAGCCATACAAAGACTTTCTTAGTAAACACACCTTTTCTTCCTATCCCATCTCCATGAAACCATCTTGCTGCTTCATGTAGATTCTTTCCTCCAAAGTTCTATGAAGGAATGCCATCTTCACGTCCATCTATTTCAATTCCATATTATGCTGTGCCACCAATAATAGCAAAATTCGAATAGATATATGACGAACCACAGAAGAAAAATTTTTTGTATAGTCAATCCCTTCCCTTTGTGAGTATCCCTTTGCTACCAGCCTTGCTTCGAATCTGACTCCATCTTATTCTGAAGGTGCTTCTTTCTTTGTGAACACCCACTTTGAGCCAATAGATTGAGCACCCTCTGGAAGATCCACCAGCTGCCATGTCTGATTCTTCTCAAGTGATTCCATCTCCTCCATCATGGCCTGCATCCATGAATCATGATCCCCACTCTCCATGGCCTCTGCATAACTCTCTAGATCTCCATTAGCAGTGATGAGTGCATAGGAGATAATCTCATCAATGCCATATCTAACCGATCTCCTAATAGTACGTTGGGGCTTGTGCAAAGTCACTCCCACTGGCACATCTCTCTCTGATGTCTATGACTGCTCCTGCATATTTATCTGAATTGCCGACCCACCATGCTAATTTTCAATCTGAGACAATACTTTTCTGCCTAGCTCCACCTCAATAGGAACACTCCTGTAAGTGGATGTAACCTGCATGCCATCATTTTCTGACTGGCCACCGCTATTGACCTCTGTTTCCCCAGTTCCTTCTATTCCAGATCTCCTCAAGATGCTCTTTTCATCAAAGATAATATTCCTACTGATCACTGACTTCTATGCCTGAGAGTCCCACAGTAGGTACCCCTTGACTTCTTATGGATATCCTATGAATGTCATCTTTTAAGATTTTGGATCTAATTTGCTCCTCTTGGTTGCCTCCATATGTGCATAGGCTGTGCAACCAAAGACTTTCAAGTGGCCATGCTCCACCTTCTTTCCACTCCAGACCTCCTCTGAAATGCCTCCATTCAGCTTATAATGATGAGACCTGTTCATAAGAAAATAAGAAAAAGTTAGAGCATCATCCCAAAAAAACTTAGGGAGTGATGTCTGCAGCTTCAAACTCCGTGCCTTCTCGGTTAGTGTTCGATTCATCCTCTTTGCAATACCATTCTGCTGAAGAGTCATCCTCACCATATAATGGTATTTGATGCCATTTTTCTCATAGTACCTCTTGAACTCCAGGCTCGTATACTCTCCTCCATTCTTCGATCTCAGACACTTCACCTATCTTTCTGACTCCTTCTCTACTTCAGCTCTCCAGGCTCTGAATCAGGCAAACACCTCTAATTTTTCTCTAATTAGATAAACCCACACCTTCCTTGAGAAATCATCAATGAAAGTGATAAAGTATTTTGCCCCATCTCTAGTTGATACAGGAGCTGGTCCCTACACATCCGAGTGCACTAAATCCAGCACTCCCTTGCTGCGCTTGGTACTTCTGATAAATTTCACCCTATGTTGTTTGCCAAAGATACATGGCTCACAAAGATCTGTGCCCTCCTTCTTCAAGCCTAGGATCATACCTCTTCTGCTTAGTTCAGTAAGCCCACGATCACTCATATGATCCATCCGATAGTGCCATAGCTGATATAAAATCTGCTCCTCCTGTGCTGCTGCTAGCACCTCTGCACTATCATCTACCATTGAGCCTTCCATTCTATAAAGATTATTGCTCAGTCTTCTACCTCTCATTACTACCAAAGCTTCCTTAAAAGTTTTCAAACATCCACTCCCAGCCTGGCTACTAAAAGCATAACCCTGCTCCTCCAAGTAGCCCCAAAAAACCAAATTCTTTTTCAACTCCAGTACATGCCGGACATTTGATAATGTACGAATGATTCCATCGGACATCCTCACCCTAATAGAGCCAATTCTAGCTACTTTGCATGGATGATCATCTCCAAGGCTGATACTTCCACCATCGACCTTTTGGTAGGTAGCAAACCACTCCTGATGAGAAGTATAGTAGTGTGAGCATGCTAAATCTAATATCCACATGGTATCGTACTCTGTAGATCCATCTGATATAACTAGAAGATCTTCTCCACTGCTCACAGAAGCTGTATCATCTCCCTTGCTGGCCTTCCCACTTTTTGATCTCAAAAGGGGACAATCTCTCCTCAGGTGTCCAGGCTGATGACATTTATAACATTTCAGTGTCATCTTCCTCTGATCGTGAGACTTTGACCAGCCCTTGGATTTTCCTCTTGTCTTCTCCTTTGATCTTTCCTATCTTTCATTCACTGCTAAGATCTCAGACTTAGGGTTTCCCTTGCAGATCTTCTCCCTTTGCTTATTTGATCTGAGCACACCAACAACCTCTTCATAGTTTACGATTTTCTTTCCATAAACTAAAATTATTATGAGACCATCATACGAACCTCGGAGAGAACATAATAGCAGCAATGCCCGATCCTCCTCATCGATCTCCACATCCAAACTTATCACCTCAGAACACACCTAATTGAAGCTTTGGGTATGTGCAACAAGATCTCCGCCTTCGGGCATCCTCAGACCATACAGCTATTTCTTCAACCATAGCTTGTTCATCATGTTCTTCTCCATGTATGTGTTTTTCAGTCTCTTCCAAAGCCCCTTTGCCAAAGTTTCTGTGCAAACTTTGGGAAAAACCTGATCGACCAAGCACATTCGGATTGTGCTAAAAGTAATTTCCTCCAACTCTTTTCAATCCTCAGCACTAATCTTTTTCGGCCTTTTTTTTTGTCAAGACCTTGTAGATCCTTTGCTGAACCAATAAATCCTTTACTCTTTGCTTCCATAGAGTAAAGCTCTCCTTACCATCGAACTTCTCAAAATCCACCTTGAATCCACTTGATCCCATGATTTTAGACAAGTCAAGAACAAATCCATAACACCCTTCACGATCTTACACACCAGCAAAACTATCCTTCAAAGAATATCTAACTAGTTCTAGATCCTCTTTCCAAACATCTGTATCACCATTCCTCCATATAAACAATCTCCACCTCAATCTAGAGACAACCACGAAGCAAACTAGAAGTTTTAGGATAAAACCTAGTGCAACAGATCCTGGATGTAGTAAATCCTAGGTGTCTTCCTTCCTTTCATGCAATAATGCTCTGATACCAAATGTTGGAAATATGTGCTCTTCCCACATGGATCGACGTGGCTGCTGGTGATTAGCCAAGAAACAAGAAAGTACTTCTCAAAGATTTATGTGGAAGCATGATCAAATAAATCAAGGAATAGAGAAGAAGAGAAGAAGAGTTTTTTGAGAGAAAAGAGCTTTTATTTAGTATATTTTTACAAAGGGTCAAGTCCAAGCTCATAAAAAAACTCTCCAAATCCAAACAACCCACATACACAAAATAATAATCCACGAAAATTGAGCAGGCTAACCTGTGACCGGGTTGGCTCAGTCCTAGATTGAGCAGACCCAGTTGTGTATCATGCCAATAGTCCAAAAATACTACTTTCTATCTAAATTTTTCTCTGAAACCTAGCTAACCTAGTCCTGGACAGAACCAATCCAGTTTCTAACTGAGTTGGCTCAGTCTCAGTGTGAGCCAGCGTAGTTTCTAAACTTTACTATTGAGACTGATTCTTCTTTCGGCTCGCTCCTAACTTCCCATGACCTTTCTTCTCATGTTTTCAAGACTTGGGAGTGCCACTTCTGAGCTCACAATCTGATCAGATCTGCACAATCCTGTGGCAAAAGGTAAGATTTTTTCTTCATGTAATTGGTAAGCCAAGGTCAAAATCAATTGGGTTGGATTGTGAGCCCAAGTAAAACAATCAGACTATAATCAAGCCTATTGATTATAGTTGAATTTCTAAATGGTTTACTTAGGAAGTGGGCGTAGGTGTTGAGTATGACATCGAACCACTATAAAATTCTTATGTGTTTGTATTGTGTTTTTGCTTTTCGTACCCTCGTTACTTGCTTTACATATTTGTATTTTCTAGTTGATTTTAATTTCACTACTGCATTGCATATCTACCACAAATACTCAAGTTCTATTAATTAGAAGCACATATTTACTTAGAGTTTAATTTGGCTAAAATTTTAAAATATCCAATTCATCCCTCCTCTTGGGTAGCCATACCTGAGCAACAAACCCCTGATGAACTATTACTGGTGATCAAGGTCAAGTTGGAATTTAGCGATCAAGGTATATTCCAGTACCTTCATTTATGTTATAAATATATATTATATAATTTAAATTCTAATAAGGTGGTCCTAGGTTTTGGATTTTATTTTATGATTTCATAATTTTACTTTAAAATCCATGCTTTTGCTTTGCACACCAAACCCAACAAAACCAAGAGATTAAGTTCACACCAAGAAATTACCATATTCCACTAGTAATTTTTCTATCTAATTTATATCCTGCAAAGTCTGTATCTGAGTATTTTATCAAATTTATGGATCATTATTTGAAAAACCATAAGCCTAAAGTTTGAGTTCTATTTAAATACTTCATGATTCTTTTAACAACATTTAAGTAAGATTCTTTAGGGTTGGATTGAAATCTTGCACACATACAAACACTGAAAATGATATCAGGCCTACTTGCAGTAAGATATAACAAGGATCCTATCATGCCTTTGTAAAGCTTTAAATCAATACTCTTACCATTTTCATCCTTGTTAAGCTTACATGAAGGACTAATAGGTGTGCCAATGCATTTAGGGGTCTCCATTCCAAATATTTTTAATAGTTTCTTTGTGTACTTGCTTTGGCTTATGAAGATCACATCTTTACACTACTTAATTTGGAGTCCGAGGAAGAAAGTGAGTTCTCCCATCATGCTCATCTCGAACTCTCCCTGCATGAGCTTGGCAAAATCTTGGCATAAAGTTTCATTAGTGGATCCAAAGATGATATCATTAACATATATTTGTATCATAAGAATGTCATCAACCTTTATTTTTATAAAAAGAGTTGTATCTAATTTTTCTCTAGTGAAATCATTTTCTAGCAAGAATTTGCTTAATCTTTCATACCAAGCTCTAGGAGCTTGTTTTAAACCATATAAAGCTTTATTTAATTTGAAAACATGATTTTGATAAGTGTGATTTTCAAAATCAGGTGGCTACTCTACGTATACTTCTTTTATAATGAATTTATTTAGAAAAGTACTTTTTACATTCATTTGAAATAATTTGAAATAAATAAAACATGCATAAGCAAGTAAAAGTCTTATAGTTTCTAGTCTAGCAACGGATGCAAAAGTCTCATCAAAATTATTTTTTTCTTATTGGTTATATTCTTTAGCTACTAATCTTGCTTTGTTTCTTATGACATTACTATTTTCATCTAATCTGTTTCTAAACATTGATTTTATTCCAATTATAAGATGATCTTTTGGTCTTTCAACTAGGGTCCATACATTATTCCTTTTAAATTGATTAAGTCCTTCTTGCATTGCATTTATCCAATTATGATCTTTTTTGGCTTCATCAATAGTTTTTGGATCAAAATAAGGGACAAAAGCAAAATAATTATTCACATCTCTTAGTGAGGATTGAGTTCTTAACCCATGTGTACGATCATCAATGATGAGTTCTTTCAGATGATTGTGAACATACCTCCATTCCTTTGGAAGGTCATTTGAATCTTTGGATTGCTCTTGTTGATCTTCATCCTTTTTTTTATCTTCAAGTACCTTATCATTTTGGACTGATGACTTTTTTATAGTGAGCTCATTCATACCTTCAATAATTTAACTTGCATCATCAATACCCTCTCTCTTTCTTGTTGGATAATAATTAGCTTCATCAAAGATAATATATATTGATTCTTCTACAACTAAGATTCTTTTATTGAAAGCTCTAAAGGCTTTACTAGAGATAGAATAACCGAGAAAAATTGCTTCATCTGATTTAGCATCAAACTTACTTTATCTTTACCATTATTTAAAATAAAATATGGATAACCAAAGATATGAAAGTAAGCAATATTGGGTTTTCTTCCTTTCCAAAGTTCATAAGGTGCTTTCTTTAAAAGAGGTCTAATTAGAGCTCGATTTAAAATGTAACATGCCATGTTTATTGCCTCCATCCAAAAATACTTTAGAAGGTAGCTTCCACATAGCATGGTACGAGCCATTTCTTCAAATGTTCTATTCTTTCTCTCTACTATCCCATTTTATTGGGATATCCTAGGTGCAGAAAAGTTATGATCAATGTCCTTTTCATCACAAAACTTTTCAAAATCATGATTTTCAAACTCGAAGCCATGATCACTATGAATTTTAAGAATTTGAAGATCTTTTTAATTTGAAACTTTTCGATAAAACTTGATAAAAGCTAAAAAAAACTCATCCTTAGATGCCAAAAATAAAATCCATGTAAATTGAGATAAATCATCAATAATCATAAATTCATATCTTTTTCTACCTAAGCTTGTAGATCTAGTGGGTCCAAATAAATCCATATGCAATAATTCCAATGGCCTAGAAGTTGAAATAATATTTTTACTTTTGAATGACTCTCTAGTTTGTTTTTCTAATTGACATACATCATATATTTTATATTTTTTAAAATTTAGTTTGGGTAGCCCAATAACTAAACCCTTTTTTATGAGTTTAGAATGAGAGTGCATACTTATGCGTGAAAGTCTACATTGCCATAGCCAACTAGTTTCACTAATCTTTGCATTCATTGCTATTAGGCATTGCATGTTTTGCAAAGATAAATCATTCAAATCTACCATGTAAACATTTTCATGCCTATATCCAATGAATCTCATGTTTTCATTAGTGGGACTAGTTACAATGCATAAAGTAGATTCAAAAATAACTTTAAAATTTTTATCACATAATTGACTAATACTTAAAAGATTATGCTTGAGACCATCTACTAGCAAAATATTTTCAATAAAAATGAAGGGAGTGATACCAATGTTACCTACTCTAATGATCTTTTCTTTGCTATTATCTCCAAAGATGACCATCCCTCCATCTTTTGCTTCAAGAGTGATGAATCTCAATTCATCACTAGTCATATGTCTTGAACATCCACTATCAAGATACCAACTTTTTTTTGATCCTTGGGATGGAAGACATACCTATAAGAAAATTAGGTTTTAACTTTTGATATCCAAGCTTTCTTGGATCCTTTTTGGTTAGTCATAATGGCTCCTTTAGGAACCCACATCATTTTTATATGAGAAATACCAAATTTGTTAGAATCGCATGCAAAGGATTTATGGCCTAATTTACCATAGTTGAAACATTAAATAGTATTTTAAGGGGAGTTCACAGATATGTTCTTCAAAAAATTTTATTTCTTAAATGGGTTATAACCAAGACCAGCTTTATCATAAATAGTCCTTTGATTTTCTAGAATTATATTTAATTTACTTGAACATAAGGTAAATTTGTCTACTATAGGTTTCAGCTTATTTACTTCAATTTTTAGTGATTCAATTAGAGCTTTGTTTTCAACTAAATTTTTTTTTTCTTTGAGTAAACAATGTTTTTGCATTTTCAACTCTTTGTTCTTTATGTTAGATATATGTGCCCTAGAAGCCAGAATTGGCTGACACTTGTAATACACTTCTAGGGGCAAAATTATAATTTTGACTATAATTAATGAAATGGGTTATTTTCTATCACACATGTGTATTTAGTGTCTGTGATACATCCTTTGAGTTAATGGTAATGATAATTCATATTTTCAAGAGTTGAAAATTTAAGACATGAATAATCATTATTAACTCATAAACAGCTCCCGACCATAGGATCATCATGAGGATGGTGATTGATCCGGAAGGTTGGTGTACGATCGCTTCTCTTTAGTAGATGAGTCTTGAGTCTACGGTGTGGAGACACCGGAGCGAGAGTACAGGTACTCGTTAGAGAACGAGGGCACTGAGCGTGACCACCTCGAGTAGTCATTAGGGAGTCTACCTTCTCGTCAATGACTGACTCGATGCTGCAGTAGTGTGTCTGGTTCTTTGACCTGAGATGCATCGGCAGTTCACCTTGAGGGTGTTATAGTTTGACTACACCATTACTCGGTCTCCTAGCCATATGGAACCCTGAGGTGTATGTTGGCTATGACATGTTCATTGTAGGAACTGGATTGCATCAAGATGGGATCTATCTACCTCGGTGGTAGAGGAGTAGCCCTATGATGATCATGAGAATCAAGTCCAGAAATCCCATGGCCATGGCAGAGTGAAATAATAGAAAGAGTTTCTATTTAGATTTTCACATTGGACTCGAATCGAATGATTACATCATATGACAGAGACTAGGGTTTGACGAGTTCACCTTAACCCTAATCTGATCGGGGCTCAAGATAGAAGAACTGAATCACACAGGTAGCTGCACCAAGAGGTTCGCATTCAGCTCTGATGGGTTGCCACCATATACTGCTAGGTGTCACTGGTGGATTTTGGGAGCAATTAGAATGATTTAGATGATCGATCATTCTAGCTGTTCGAATCAGAAGAGTTCTGATCCATCGAAAGGAGTTTCGATGATGTCTATGATAGAGATCATGACATATCCCATTACCATACAGAACTGAACCTAACTGGGTCACACAAACAAGGGTTTGAATCTGGTGATCATCAATTGAACTGATCTAGTTCAATTGATCTGAATGAGATTCAATTAGGTTCAAGGAAATCGTGCTAGCACTCGATTGAACCTAACGTTCTTCTTTTACTATCATAAATAAGTTGTCCTGACTGAGCCAAAGGAGTTTGTGCTCAATCAGAGGCCTTCATATGGTCTGACTGGAGGTTGTCCAAGTCAGAATAGGTTGTCTTATTTGTAAGACATTACCTGCCATTTTTGGTCACCTGCCATTTCTTGTTCTTTGACTTTGGTCAAAAGTCTACCTTTGACTGGTCAAACGTTGACCATTCACCCTTTGACTTTTGACCACATGTCATGCACCTATTGGAGAGCTGGTGGGGGCTTGTCCCCCTGCCAGAACCTGGCAAGGAGAAGGGCGCACGCCAAGGGTGGCGTGAGCCCAAGTAGGAGGCGCCTAGGAGTCCTTGTTGGACAAGGACTCCACCTCCCTTTAGGATTCCAATTAGAGTTCTACTAAGAATCCAGTTTGACTGGTCTTAGGCGCCCTCTAAGGAGGAATCCAGGGGTCTCTTTTTCAACCAATCAGATTTAGATCTGATTTCACAAAGGGTTGTGATTGGTTGAGAGGAAGAGGAGTTGGATCACAAGCTTAGGTCTATAAATAAGACCCTGCGCCCAACCCTAATCCTAAAGTCTTATTGAAAGAGATTTCCCACGTCCAAGGCTGCCTCTCCCCTCCTTCTCCATGCCATACTCTCTTCTCCCCTTGCTCTCCACGTCCAAAAGTGTTTTGGACTTAGTTTGGTGCGATTCAGATCAAGGAAAGGCGATCAAAAGCAAGAAGGCTGCGCTGCTGCAAAAGGACGACTGCAGATCTTCAAAAGAGTTTTGAAGATCCTCCAGATCAGATCCAGATCTGATTTTTGGAGGTGTGATAGAGAAGAAGAGGTTCTCCAGATCCAACCCGAGTGGATACCGGTAGAGGCCAGGCGCTTGCGTGGCTAAGATCCAGAACCTTCCGCTGCAATCAGGATCATCTACAGGGTAATAGGATTACCCAAATCAGGTAAATTAAATTTGATTTAATTTATCTTATTTTATTTTATTTATTAAAATAATAAGAATCAGATCTGAAACATATCAAGATCTGATTAAGATCAAGAGAAAATTTTTGAAATATATCTCTTGATCTAATCAGATCTGGACGAACCTGGACCGGGAAATCAGGATTTCCCTTCAACTGGTATCAGAGCCATGGTTCTAAAATTGTTTAGATCTGATTTTAATTTTATTTTAATTAAAAATAATGTGATTTCAGATGTCACATGAGATGTGATCAGATCTGAAATCAGAAAAATTAAAATTAAATGATTTGGATCTAAGAACATGAAGATATGCATGACTAGTTCTAGAATAGAATAGTTCTATAGAATAGTTTTGCATGTCTTTGATTTAATATGATTAAATCATATTTTAGATCTTCTTATTTACTATTTTCTGATATTATAAGTGTTATAATAACATCTGATAAACAGCAAATAAAAATTATTTAATTTTAAATATCATATGAGATATGATAGATGCATGACTAGACTAGTTGTAGAATAGTTCTACATAATTGTCTAGATTAGAATTTATTTTGATTAGATCAATTTAAATCTAATTTTTTAGATTATTATGTGATAATTTAGATCTGAAAACATGCATGATTATGATACATGAGATGTATGCAAAATATGCCTTGATTAGATCTAAATTTGTATATGAGATATATGATATAGATCTATAACTGTTTTGTAGTATTTACATGTTCCTGATTAAGGCGTTCCTCTTGGCCGTCCGGTCATAAGAACGAAGAAGGGTTTAAAGGCCCTCTCTTCCCATTCGATGGGGTGTTCTTATGACGTGTAGGGGTGCTGCGTGTTCGTCCTTAATCAGAAACCCAAAACTTACTTTCTGCAAAACCCTAGATCCTGAAACCCTAGGATTTATTGTGCATATTTTGTTTATGAACCCAACTTAATTAAGAATTAAGTTTATGGAATATTAATTAGGTCTAAAATTGAGAATTTCAGATCTAAGACATATTCATAATACTGGGTTCGGGCTTGGGTAGCTCAATTAGGTCTAAGCGGTTGATCAAACCGAATCAAGAGTTGGTTAGATGGGATCAACAATGCTTAAATTGACCAGCCTAATAGGATTAAGTCTGGGTCAAGATCGAGTCACGATCAAGCAAGACCTAATTAGGCTCAGAGGTTAGAGTCTGGATTGTAGGCTAACCCAATTGGTTCTGACTCAACAATTTGGTGTCTAAGGTAAGTTTGGCACAGACGACCGACTGGTTTTTAATTGGAAGCTACTCGACCTGAATGCGTTCTTGTGCGAGTTAACGGCATATTCCTTCCACCGGTCTCACTTACCTGGCCATATCTGTTGACACAGTTCTGATCTGAGGTGGTCAATAATCCGAGCTGACCCATGCCACTAGGTTAGTCATAATTGTTATGACTAAGCCAAGTCTAGTTTAATGAGACCTGAATCAATTCTCCCTAAGAAAAGATTAAGTCCGAGGTCTTCCACCATTGTAGACGTGCGGGCCCTTCCCGGGGTTGATTGTTCTCGGCTGGATACAGTGGCTCAGTTGCACCGGGAAGACGCAACCATGTCTATTAGGCATTGGATGCTATGGGCTGGAGGATGAGTTGGGCTCAATATTCCGGATACGGTGAGAGACCCAATTAGGAACCCAGTCTATGCAAATGGTGGGTCTGACTTAACTAAGGAGTGGATCAATATTCCGGATACGGTGAGATTCATGAATTAGAGACCAAGTTTGGGTGCACCATGATTAGAGAATCATTGAACAAGAGTTGTTCACTCATTGGCTAACCCATCACCAATAACTGTTAGGTGAGGTGATGAGTCAGTTGGTGAGACCGCACCACCCACTAGAAATCATCAATCGCGGAGATTTTCGCATCTCTACAGAGGGAGTGTAGGGATCCGAGAAAATAGTGGGAGCTAATTTGTTTAAAAATAAAATCCCTAAACAAATTGGTCAAGTCAAAATTACAGTATCTAACTAGAATCTTTGACTCTCTACAGGAAAATGTCTGCGTCCAACCCACTGGCACGTATCCTAGACACACATAGACTGACTGGACCCAATTATAAAGATTGGCTCAGGAACTACAAAATTGTTTTGGGTTCAGAGAAGTTAACACATGTTTTGGACCAGGACCCTCCCACCTTACCAGCTCGTCCATCCACTGAACAGAGAGCGTCTCTGGAAAAATGGATTGACGAAGACAATAAGGCCAGATACTACATGTTGGGCTCGATGTCTGATGAGCTCCAGCGCCAACATGAAGATATCGGGACTGCTCGCCAAATGTTGGCTCACCTGCAGGAGATGTTTGGTGAACAGAGTCGCGCAGCCAAATATCAAGTCACGAAACGACTTTTTAAGGCTAAGATGCGTGATGGGCAGTCAGTCCAAGATCACTGTCTGACAATGATCAAGGACATGGAAGAGCTTGAGAAGCTCGGTGTGAAGTTGGACTTGGATTTGCAGAACGATATTATTCTGCAATCCTTGACTGATGCATATGGGCAATTCATCATGAATTACCACATGCATAAACTTCAGAAATTCCTTGGCCGAGTTGATGAATATGCTGGTTACCGCTGAGCTTTCTATGAAAGGTTCTAAAGGCTCAGTTCTTGCTATGGAACGGACTTCTTCCAAAAGAAAGTCTTATGGAAAGAAAAAGAAGTCTGTGAAAAAGCAAAAGGTAGAAGGATCAAAGAAGAAGAAGGCAGAACCGAAGAAGAAGGTCGATGGCAAAGGAAAGTGTTTCCATTGCAACAGCGACGGCCATTGGAAGCGGAACTGCCCTACTTACCTGGCCACCCTAAAGAACAAGAAGGAAGGTCCTTCTGGAGGTATGCTCGTTATTGAGTCTAACCTTACGGTTTCTTCTGCATCCAGTTGGGTGCTTGACTCTGGTTCTAGTGCTCATCTGTGCACTTCTATGCAGGGTCTTGAGGATAGCAGGAGGCTGAGGGATGGAGACATGATCCTACGCGTCGGTAATGGAGCAAGAGTTGCTGCAGTAGCCGTGGGAACATACCCTCTGCGATTACCATCTGGTTTAGACTTAGTTTTAAAAGACTGTTATTATGTGCCTGCAGCTAGCAGGAATTTGATTTCTGTTTCATGCTTAGCACAAGAAGGTTATGTGATCACCTTCTTTAAGGACCATTGTAACATTCTTTATGAAAGAAATAAAATTGCAAATGGTTTCCTTGTTAATGGTCTTTATCAGTTGCATATTGATGTACCTGTTTTAACTATCGAGCAAAACGTGAATGCCAAACGACCTAGGGATAGTCCAAACGACAGATATCTATGGCACCTGAGATTAGGTCATATAGCAGAAGATAGGATTAACAAATTGGAGAAAAATGGGCTATTGAGTCCATTGACTTTTGAGTCATATCCAACTTGTGAATCTTGTCTTCAAGGCAAAATGACTAAACTCCCTTTTGTTGGACATGGGGAGAGGGCCACAGATCTCCTTGCCCTAGTACATACTGATGTGTGCGGCCCATTCGATGTGCCGGCTAGAGGCAATTTTGTCTACTTCATTACCTTTACCGATGATCTGTCTAGGTATGGGTATGTGTATCTTATGAGACATAAGTCTGAAGCTTTTGAAAAGTTCAAAGAATTCAGACATGAAGTAGAAAAACAAACTGGAAAACCCATTAAGGTTCTTCGATCAGATCGAGGAGGTGAATACCTTAGCCGGGAATTCCTAGACTATCTTAAGGAAAATGGCATAGTCTCTCAATGGACTCCACCAGGAACACCTCAACTCAACGGGGTTTCAGAACGGAGAAATCGGACTCTATTGGATATGGTTCGATCCATGATGAGCTTCACAGACCTCCCAGATTTTCTTTGGGGACATTCATTATTAACTTCAATCTATTTACTGAATAGGGTTCCCTCTAAAACCGTTCCTACCACACCGTATGAGATATGGCACGGTAAGAAACCAAGTCTGAGTCATCTCAGAATTTGGGGTTGTCCGGCTTATGTCAAAAGACAACAAGCGGACAAGTTAGAGTTTAGGTCCTTTAGAGCTCGATTCATAGGATATCCTAAAGAGTCATTAGGATACTATTTCTACATTCCAGAAGACCACAATGTGATTGTGAGTCGACATGCCATATTTCTTGAAAAATAGTTTATTCAAGATAGTGGCATTGGAAAGCAGATTAAGCTTGATGAGAAAGTCTCACAAGCAGAAAGAGCTAAGGACCAAGTGGAACCAAATCAGGTTGAGCCAATAAGAACACTACCTCCTCCACCTCGTAGATCGGAAAGAGTTTCCCGTCCCCCTGAAAGATACTTAGGTATTATTTCAGAGGATGTAGAGGAAATGTTCCTCATAGGTAATGGTGCTCATGGTGATGATCCCAAAACCTACAACGAGGCGATATCAGATATCGACTCCGAGAAATGGCTTGAGGCAATGAAGTCAGAGATCGACTCGATGCACTCAAACCAAGTCTGGACCTTGGTAGATCCACCAGAAGGTATAGTACCTATTGGGTGTAAATGGATCTTCAAGAGAAAGATTGGTGCAGATGGGAATGTGGAGACATTCAAGGCTAGACTGGTGGCAAAAGGTTATAGTCAACGTGAAGGCATTGACTATCAGGATACCTTTTCCCCGGTAGCTATGCTAAAATCCATCCGCACATTGCTTGCTGTTGCAGCCTATTTCGATTATGAAATATGGCAAATGGACGTGAAAACGGCATTCCTAAATGGATATCTTGAGGAAGATATCTATATGGAACAGCCGCTAGGTTTCACATCCAGTGATACTGATCACAAGGTTTGCAAGCTGCAAAGGTCCATATATGGACTTAAGCAAGCATCTCGGAGCTGGAACACTCGTTTCAATGATGTGATCAAAAAGTTTGGTTTCATCAAAAATGAAGAGGAACCATGTGTTTTCAAAAGGGTCAGTGGGAGCGCTGTTGTCTTCCTCGTATTGTACGTGGATGACATCCTCCTTATTGGGAATGATATTCCCATGTTGACATCAGTCAAGATGTGGTTGTCTAAGGAATTCTCCATGAAAGACCTAGGTGAAGCATCCTTTATTCTAGGAATTAAGGTCTATAGGGATAGACCGAATAGGATGCTAGGACTTTCACAGAAGATGTACATAGAGGAAGTACTAAAGAGGTTTAGTATGGAAAACTCTAAGAGGGGATTAATACCCTTCAGACATGGTATTCATCTTTCCAAGAAGATGTGCCCCAGCACACCTGAGGAAATAGAACGCATGAGCAAGATCCCTTATGCTTCTGCAATAGGGAGCCTCATGTATGCCATGCTATGTACACGACCTGATATAGCCCATGCTGTGAGTGTCACAAGCAGATATCAGTCAAATCCAGGTGAAGAACACTGGACTTCTGTGAAATGTATCCTTAAGTACTTGAGAAGAACTAAGGATATGATGTTGGTCTTTGGTAATGGAGAACTCCAAGTCCAGGGATACACAGACTCGGACTTCATGTCCGATATAGATGATCGAAAGTCGACATCTGGCAGACTGTTTGTGCTGGAAGAGTTCCAAGCAAACGGTGATACCATCTCATCCGCGATTACCTTGAGAAAGGTTACGTTGAGGTCAAGAGAGTCAACTCCACAGATAATGTGGCAGACCCACTTACAAAGCCGTTGGGCCAGCAGAAGATCGAAGCCCACCTTGAGAAGATGGGACTTAGACTTGTAGCCAATTGGCTTTAGGACAAGTGGGAGATTGTTAGATATATGTGCCCTAGAAGCCAGAATTGGCTGACACTTGTAATACACTTCTAGGGGCAAAATTGTAATTTTGACTATAATTAATGAAATGGGTTATTTTCTATCACACATGTGTATTTAGTGTCTGTGATACATCCTTTGAGTTAATGGTAATGATAATTCATATTTTCAAGAGTTGAAAATTTAAGACATGAATAATCATTATTAACTCATAAACAGCTCCCGACCATAGGATCATCACGAGGATGGTGATTGATCCGGAAGGTTGGTGTACGATCGCTTCTCTTTAGTAGATGAGTCTTGAGTCTACGGTGTGGAGACACCGGAGCGAGAGTACAGGTACTCGTTAGAGAACGAGGGCACTGAGCGTGACCACCTCGAGTAGTCATTAGGGAGTCTACCTTCTCGTCAATGACTGACTCGATGCTGCAGTAGTGTGTCTGGTTCTTTGACCTGAGATGCATCGGCAGTTCACCTTGAGGGTGTTATAGTTTGACTACACCATTACTCGGTCTCCTAGCCATATGGAACCCTGAGGTGTATGTTGGCTATGACATGTTCATTGTAGGAACTGGATTGCATCAAGATGGGATCTATCTACCTCGGTGGTAGAGGAGTAGCCCTATGATGATCATGAGAATCAAGTCCAGAAATCCCATGGCCATGGCAGAGTGAAATAATAGAAAGAGTTTCTATTTAGATTTTCACATTGGACTCGAATCGAATGATTACATCATATGACAGAGACTAGGGTTTGACGAGTTCACCTTAACCCTAATCTGATCGGGGCTCAAGATAGAAGAACTGAATCACACAGGTAGCTGCACCAAGAGGTTCGCATTCAGCTCTGATGGGTTGCCACCATATACTGCTAGGTGTCACTGGTGGATTTTGGGAGCAATTAGAATGATTTAGATGATCGATCATTCTAGCTGTTCGAATCAGAAGAGTTCTGATCCATCGAAAGGAGTTTCGATGATGTCTATGATAGAGATCATGACATATCCCATTACCATACAGAACTGAACCTAACTGGGTCACACAAACAAGGGTTTGAATCTGGTGATCATCAATTGAACTGATCTAGTTCAATTGATCTGAATGAGATTCAATTAGGTTCAAGGAAATCGTGCTAGCACTCGATTGAACCTAACGTTCTTCTTTTACTATCATAAATAAGTTGTCCTGACTGAGCCAAAGGAGTTTGTGCTCAATCAGAGGCCTTCATATGGTCTGACTGGAGGTTGTCCAAGTCAGAATAGGTTGTCTTATTTGTAAGACATTACCTGCCATTTTTGGTCACCTGCCATTTCTTGTTCTTTGACTTTGGTCAAAAGTCTACCTTTGACTGGTCAAACGTTGACCATTCACCCTTTGACTTTTGACCACATGTCATGCACCTATTGGAGAGCTGGTGGGGGCTTGTCCCCCTGCCAGAACCTGGCAAGGAGAAGGGCGCACGCCAAGGGTGGCGTGAGCCCAAGTAGGAGGCGCCTAGGAGTCCTTGTTGGACAAGGACTCCACCTCCCTTTAGGATTCCAATCAGAGTTCTACTAAGAATCCAGTTTGACTGGTCTTAGGCGCCCTCTAAGGAGGAATCCAGGGGTCTCTTTTTCAACCAATCAGATTTAGATCTGATTTCACAAAGGGTTGTGATTGGTTGAGAGGAAGAAGGAGTTGGATCACAAGCTTAGGTCTATAAATAAGACCCTGCGCCCAACCCTAATCCTAAGTCTTATTGAAAGAGATTTCCCACGTCCAAGGCTGCCTCTCCCCTCCTTCTCCACGCCATACTCTCTTCTCCCCTTGCTCTCCACGTCCAAAAGTGTTTTGGACTTAGTTTGGTGCGATTCAGATCAAGGAAAGGCGATCAAAAGCAAGAAGGCTGCGCTGCTGCAAAAGGACGACTGCAGATCTTCAAAAGAGTTTTGAAGATCCTCCAGATCAGATCCAGATCTGATTTTTGGAGGTGTGATAGAGAAGAAGAGGTTCTCCAGATCCAACCCGAGTGGATACCGGTAGAGGCCAGGCGCTTGCGTGGCTAAGATCCAGAACCTTCCGCTGCAATCAGGATCATCTACAGGGTAATAGGATTACCCAAATCAGGTAAATTAAATTTGATTTAATTTATCTTATTTTATTTTATTTATTAAAATAATAAGAATCAGATCTGAAACATATCAAGATCTGATTAAGATCAAGAGAAAATTTTTGAAATATATCTCTTGATCTAATCAGATCTGGACGAACCTGGACCGGGAAATCAGGATTTCCCTTCACTTTAATCCTAACCTTTATCCTAATAAATCATTAAACCTCTTCTTCAAATATAAAGATATTGAAGATTCAAATGTTACTCATTTTCGTGTGCCATGAGACAAAGATTAGCTTCTTCATGGGTGTTATCATCGGAGCTTGAATCATCACTGTCACTTCAAGTTGCCACCATAGTCTTTTTTTTGAACTTTTTTTGGCTCTTCTTAAGTTGAGGACATTTGGACCTGAAGTGCCTCGGCTTCTTGCATTCATAATATATAAGGGGCTGTTCTTTTTCTTTCTCTTTGTTAGGCTTCTCCTTGGTTAATGGCCTTCTTTTCAATCCTTTCCTTCTTTTCTTCATGAACCTCTTAAATTTTTGAGTGATAAGTGCAAGCTCTTCATCATCATCTTTATTATTCGATTGGTTTGAGTCTTCCTCTTCTTGAGTAACAGACTTGAGAGCAATAGTCTTCTTCGTTTTGGTTTCTTCTTTGCTATGTTGCTTCATGGTAAGTTCATGTGTCATAAGTGATCCGAGAAGCTCCTTCAATGATAGAGTGTTAAGATCCTTGGCCTTTTGAATCACTGTGATTTTAGCTTTCCAAGTTCTTGGTAGAGACCTAATTACCTTTCTCACAAGATCACTATTAGTATAGGATTTACCAAGACTTTTGAGCCCATTAATGATATCAGTGAAATGAGTAAATTTGGATAATAGACTCATTAGATTTCATTTTGAAGAGTTCATATCTATGGATAAGTATATTGATTTTAGACTCTTTTACCTGATTTGTACCTTCATGAGTTACCTCTAATCTATCTCATATCTCTTTAGCAGAATTACTTATGGAAATCCTATTGAATTCATTTGCATCTAAGGCACAATATAAAACATTCATGGCTTTGGAATTAAGTTGTAACATCTTTTTGTCAATCTCATCCCACTCATTTTCAAGTTTGGGAATGTTCTTCCCATTAATTTATTTTATGGGTGAGTGAGGTCCATTCACTATGACACTCCACATGTCATAGTCAAGAGCTTGGATAAAAATCTTCATCCAAGCTTTCCAATAGATATAATTTGATCCATTGAAAAGTGGAGGTTGATTTGAGGATTGCCTCTCGACAAGTAAAGTGCCTACTTGAGTTGCCATAGATCTTTACCTCTTGATGGTAAAATCAAGAAAGGGCTAGAGCACCAGGCTCTAATACCACTTGTTGTCCAGCTATGCAATGCAAGAGGAGGGGGAATTGGATTTTTTTTCTAAAATGAAACTTAAAAATAGAATTGCAGTATGTGCTTTAGAAATTTTAAGTGAAGTGAGATGAGTTAGATAAGTAAGATGCAAGAGTCTAATTTAATAAAAAGAAATTAAGCATAATAGAGTAAGTGAAGAGAAAGAAAAGAGAACAATGCAAGCAAAATGATTTATAGCGATTCGGTGCCAACCTTGCATCTGCATCCACTCTCCAAGCTTTTACTTGAAAATTTCAATCCACTAACGTATTCAAACGAATACAATATTGGATCCTCCTACCCTAGCTATCCCAAGCTAGAAACTTATTTTTTGGATACAAGTCAATCCAAAAATAATAAGATTCAAGGTTTGGATCAACGTTCCCAAGCTTTGAAAACCCCCAAAAGCTTGAGCCCCAAAATAGAAAAATAGAGTGAAGAAAAATATACACGTTTAGCACACTAAGCTTGTTAATAAGCACAATAAAGCTTTAAAAAATCTTTACATAAATTGGAGGAAGCTTTTAAGAACCCTCTCAAAGATATTGAAGACTTGAATGCATGTTGAAGAGCTGGTTGAACTTGAAATCAATGCTTCTCTTGCCTAGGGCTGAGTTTTCTTTGAGCTGAATATTTACTTAATTTTTTTCTTGATTTTCTTCCTTTTTGAATGTTTTTAAACCCTCATTCAATGCTAGAAGATGAATAGTAGCCATTGATAGCCGTTGGAGATCATTTGGGAAACAGTAATGTGCTGAATGAAGTAGAAAAATAGTCATTGCTAAAATCCCATCGTAGGGGGTGCCCCTTAGGTCGCCCCTTTCATCATAGGCGAGAAAAATAGCGTTCTTTGATTTTATGCAATTCCATCAGGGGCACCCTATGTGTCACCCCTTTTGCAATAGGAGAGAAAAACTATGTTTTGTATCTTGTGCATGAAACCTATAGGGGGCGCCCCATAGATCACCCTTGTTTCCATAGGGTTCCCCATAGGTTGCTTCTTTTTGCATTCTAGTTTAGAATTAGCATGCCGGTCCTACATGCCAGTTGCCAAAAAAAAAAATCCGATTTAGGAGTCATCCTCTTTTATCCAAAATATCATATCTTCAATTTTAAGCTTCCAAATAATTTGAGACCACTTCCAAATGAATCGGCATCATCTTAGAAGTTCTTAAAGCTTTTGAAAAACTTCAATTTTTGTCCCAACTCAATTAAATTTCAAATTGACCATCCTTAACCAAGTTTTTGCAATACAAAAATTTTTGAAAAACTTGAAATGACTTTTAAAAATATTTTCAAGAATAGAAATCATTAGTACCCCCCTTAATTATTTTGTGCTCATCAAAATCATTCCTAGGGGCAATAGATAGAAAGAGTTTCTATTATGTTTTGACATCAGACTTGAATTGAATGATCAATTCATATGACGGATATTGGGTATGATGGGTTCACCTTAACCCTAATCCTATCGGGGCTCAAGATAGAAGAACTCAATCACACACGTAGCTGCACCAAGAGATTCACTTTCAGTTCTGATGGATTGCTGCCATATACTGCTAGGTATCACTGATAGATTTTGGAAGTAATTAGAATGATCTTGATGATCGATCTTCTAATTGTATGAATCAAAAATGTTTTGATCCATCAAAAGATGTTTTGATGATGTCGATGATGGAGATCATGACATGCCTCATTATCATACAGAACTGAACCTAACTAGATCACATAAATAAGGGTTTGGATCTGGATGCGGTCAATTGAGCTAACCTAGTTTAATTGATTTGGATTAGATCCAATTAAGTTCAAGAAAATCATGCTAGCACATGATTGAACCTAACATTCTCCTACTATAGTCCTTCTATTTCATCCTGGATGAGTTTGACACACTCTGAAATCCTGACTGGAGCTTGTCCAAGTTAGAAAAGGATTGTCTTAGTTTATCATATGATTTTAACATAACACCTACCAATTCCTATCACCTACTATTTTTTATTTTGGACAAGGGTCAAAAGTTGACCCTGATGTAAGAAAGAAGAGATAGGGGCATGCGCCCTCTGAAGAATTTCTAGGGACGCGCACCACCAGATATTTTATGCGACAAAGAAAGGATGCACATCCCTCATGCACCCCATAGTGGATAGGCTTTCACTAGGTTAAATTCTAATTTGACCAAGTCAAAGAGGTTTGATAGAGATCAAATTCAAAGAGAGTAGGAGTCCTTTGCACACTTACTTCCTCCCTCTTTTCCTATCTATTTTGTACGGCATTCTTTGGGATTTTTGTGGGCAACAATTATTTGATAATTGGCATGGGAAATCAAAAGGAATTCTGATTTAATCAAAGCAAATTAGTTGCTTCATTTATTGAAACTCTGAGGTGGCACAGGGCTTAATTTAAGAGACCCTGTGCCCTAGGGTTAAAGAGAATTTTGACTTCTCCATGTCCCTAGCCCCAAAGTGCTACCATCCCTTCCATCTCCATGCCCCTCCTCTCTCTCTTCTCCATGCCCAAAGGTTGGGCTAAGGTTCAAGTAAGAGATCCAAGTATTGGCATAAGATTTCAAAGAAAAAGATGACATGTTCGTGAGACGAGCGCGCTGCCTTCATCAATTATTTTGAAGGCTCTACGAATCAGATTTAGATCTGATTTTTGAAGATCAGATCCAAAAGGTGATCATGTCTAGATTCTATCCAAGTGGACTCTAGTAGAGGCTAGGTACATGTGTAGCTAGATCCAATACCCCGGATGAAAATAGATCATCGATAGGGTAAAAACAGTTTACCCAACCAAGGTATAAAAATTAAATCTAATTTAATTTTAATTTTTAGTTTTAATATCATATCTATATGATTAGATTCAAGATGTTTTAGATCTAATTAGTATTTTAGAAAATTTTTTTGAAATTTTTAGGGAGTCTTCCTAATTTCTTCTTTTTTTTTAGTTTGCTGTTTTGAGATCCATGCTGGTGGGGGTTTGGATCAAGCGGTTCAGGCCTGATTGGGCTGGCACATCACATTCTTCTCCTCTAAAAGAAATTTTATCCCAAAAGTTTCTATCAAAAAATTTTTTTTTTGAGCTTTAAAGTTTTATAATCATAATTTTGTTTCTTATAAGAATAAAGTTCAATACCTCCAAAGTAAATCCTACTCAGAACCATTCATTTCTTGAAATCCTAATTGATATCTTATTTGCAAATAAGAATATTAAGTTTCTTATCAAAAAAATATTAGTTGCTCATGATTTAATCGATATACCACAATATCATGAACAAATTTTTTTGTACCCTCAATATATGGATGCTCAAGGCTACAATGTTCTAAGATCAAAATCAAGGATCGATAAACAATCTTAAATTCTTTCTAACGAATGGCGAAGCATCAAATTCAATTCTAAGATAAAGAAAATTTATCTCTAAATATTCTAAATCCAAAGTCAAGAATCAAGGATCTACTTATCAAGACTCAGGATGCTAAAAATTCTTAACATAGTAAATAGAAGATCATATGGTGATATCTAAAATAATCTAGAGTCAAGATCATTGTCATTTCCATTATCAATGAATTTTCTTGTAGAGACAATCAAATCATCTATCATAACCTTTTGACTCAAGGAATCAATATTACTGACTAGCTTAAAATAATCTAGATCATCATGCTTTCACTATATACTTTGATCTAACAAACAAAATTTCTTAGATTCATGAAATATTTTTTTTTATCAAATCATTCCTCTTTCCTATAAATGAAAGACATCTAAAACTTCATATTTCAATTGAAGCCAAAGATTTACAATCGATTCTCATTCCTACTTTCTCTTGGAGCATAACCATCTTAATTAATCATTGTCCAATACCACATTCAAAACCATCATATAGGTCACCTATAGCCTAACATGAATTAAATCTTAATTCTGGTATCAATTCAATTAGATAATTTCAAATCAAACTCCTATAAGTCAAATCCTCTATAATCTTAGTGATTTGGAGTTCTTTATGTTAGCGATTCCACCAAGATGAATCCTCTATAATCTTGACCTAGAACTCTGAATCAAATCATTTATTTATTAGTGATTCCACCAAGATGAATCATCTATAATCTTAAAATAAAATAAATTTCTTTCATCAGAGACAAACTTATTTGCAATATTTCTAAATATGTATTCCTCTTAACACATCAATTTATACATGATCTATATATCAAGTTCAACTTCAAAAAATATTCTAATAAGATATCATAAAAGATTTTCTTAGTCCAGCCTGAAAACAATATTTTATCACTGAATCTTTAACTTCTCAACTAAGAGCAATATCATGTTATTGCTCCCACATTGAATTTGAGCTTATAATTCACTTCAACAATTAGTGACCAAATCAATAATTAACAATGCATGATAAAATTACATGTTCATTTCTTTTGCAATTATTTTAGATCAAAATCCATCAGATCACAACATGATCTCGAGATCATCCATCATATATCAGACCCTCTAAATCATTTTTCTTTAGTGATCTTTCATTCATAATCATAATGTTTAGTCAAAAATTGCAAAGACAACTTATACTATATTCATCACAAATCTATTATTAGATGCGTGTCCTAGAAGCTAGATTGGCAGACATTTGTAAAATACTTTCTAGAAGTATTTTTTATAATTTTAACTTAAAATTAATAAAAAATTATTTATTCTATCACATAGTGTATAAAATATCTGTGATACATCTATTGACTTAATGGGCATGATAATATATATTCTCAAGAGTAGAGAATTTAAAATATGTGTTATCATAATTAACTCATAAACTGCTCTAGATCGTAAGATCATCATGAGGATGGTGATCGATCCAAAAGATTAGTGTACGATCGTTTTCTTATAGTAGATAAATCTTGAGTCTATTATATGGAGACATCAGAGCAAGAGTATAGATACTTGTTGAGAACATGGGCATTGAGCATGACCACCTCGAGCAGTCATAAGGAAATCTACATTCTTATTGATTACAAGCTCGATACTACAGTTGTGTGTATGGTTCTTTGACCTAAGGTGCATCAATAGTTCACCTTGAGGGTGTTATAGTTTGCCTACACCATAACTCAGTCTCCTAGCCATTCGAAATCCTGAGGTGTATGTTGGCTATAGCATGTTCATTGTAGAAATTGGATTGCACCAACATAGGATCTATCAACCTTGATAGAGGAGGAATAATCCTATGATGATCATGAGATCGAGTCCTAAAATCCATGGCCATGGTAGTATGAAATAACAGAAAGAAGTTTCTATTAGGATTTCACATCAGACTCAAATTGAATGATTTATTCATATGATAGGTATAGGGTCTGACGAGTTCATCTTGATCTAGATCATATCGGGGCTCATGATAGAAGAACCCAATCACACAGGTAGCTACATCAAGAAGTTCATATTCGATTCTGATGGATTGCCACCACATACTGCTAGATATCACTGATGGATTTTGAGATTAATTAGAATTATCTTAATGATCAATGATTCTAATTGGATGAATCAAAATGGTTCTAATCCATCAAAAGGTATTTCGATGATATCGATGATGGAGATCATGACATATCTCATTACCATATAGAACTAAATCTAACTATGTCACACAAATAAGAATTTGAATCTAGATGTCATTAATTGGGCTAATCTAGTTTGATTGATTTGGATTAGATCCAATCAGATTCAAAAAAATTATGCTAGCACATGATTGAGCCTGACTTTCTCCTTCTATCTTCTTTTTGGTTCATCTTGACTGAGTCAAATTAGGTTTGGCTCATCCGAAGATCCTGTATGAATTTATTTTGATTTGATTGGATCTTGTCCTAGTCAGATTAAGGCTTATCCTGAAGAATTTAGGGCTTGTCCTAAATCCATGCAAGGGGCATCAAGACAAGGGTCAACATTGACTCGGTCTTGCAGGAATTGAAGGAAGGGGCATGTGCCCCTAAGAGATTTTCTAGGGGGCATGGCCCAAGATGGGTATGTGAGGGAGAGAGGGTGCACACCCCCTTATGGCATGCACCCTTAGTGGATAAAGGTAGATAAGAGAGGAGGCACCCCATTCAAACAAGCTTGAATGGGTCAAAGAATTTTGATGAGATCAAATTCTAGGGAGATAAGACCTCTGCGCCTACATCCTTCTTATCTGATCATGATGTCACTTTTACATACATTTTTATGTGAAAAAAATTTTGAATAAAGAGAATACGGTGTGGGCTTCATGGGAGAGTCTTTCTTCATGTTGGCTTTGACCAGTTCAAAGTTAGATGCTAAAAGGACTTTAGGGTTTGGTCTATAAATAGACCCTATGCCAAAGTGTTTGGAATTCCAATTGTTCCCACACCTAGATGCTATCTCTCCCACCATCTCCCATTCCCTTTTCTCTCCCTCTTCTCACACCCAAGGAGTTGGGCAAATCAGTGAACAAGAGTTGGATTGGTGATCCTACGAAGGTTGCATTGATGATTTCCTGATCAAGAGATGGACGTGCTGCTGCCAGAGATTAGATCAAAGGTGCACCAGTTGACTCTAAACCTGATTTTTGGAGATCAAATCCAAAAGGAGGAGACCTTCAAATCTAACCCTAGTGGATGCTGGTAGAGGTTGGGCATGTGTGTGGCTCAGATCGAAACTTCGGATCGTCGTCAGATCATCGCTGCAGGCAAAGAGTTCATCCAATCAGGTGATAAAGGTTATCGCTATTTTTATTTTAGTTATACTTTTATTTTTAGATATATCTAATCAGATCTAAGAACTCTTAGATGTGATCAGATCTATAAAAGAGTTTTAAAATATTTTGCTATAGATTTGATCTGATCATATCGATCCTGCGGTAGGAAAACTAGTTTTTCCTTCAATTGGTATCAGAGCTGTGTTTGCAGTTCTAAATTATGATTAGATTAGATCTAAAATATTTTTTACAATCTGATTATTTGATTTTTAGATGTTATATGGAATGTAATCAGATCTAAAATCAAAAGATGCATGTTTTAAATTGATATATATGATGTATGCAATGCATGTCTGGACTAGATTTGTAGTTCTAGGTCATGATAGTCTAAATCTAATTTTTAATAAAATATTCATTTTATTTCTTGATGATTATATGAGATATAATCAGATCTGATGCATGAGATACATGTTTAAAATAATAGATGAGATGTATGCAAAGCATGTGTAGGTTAGTCTTTAATTGTATATGAGATATATATTTTAGATCTAACTATTTTGTAGTGTAGTTCATATTTCTAATTAAGGCATTCTCCTTGACCATCCAGTTATAAGAGTAAGAAGAATTTAAAGGCTCTCTCTTCCTATTCAATGGGATGCTGCTATGGTGTATAGGAGCGCTGCGCATTTATCCTTAATCAAAAATCGAAAACTTATTTTTCTGCAAAACTTTAGATCTGAAACCCTAGGATCTTTACTTGCTTTGATTTTGAACCATATTTTAACCTAATTAAGAATTAAGTTGATGAAATAAATTAGGTCTATAAATTGAGAATTTTCAGATCGAAGACACCTTCATAAAACATGGGTTCAGATATGGGTAGTTCAATTAGGTGAAGCAGTTGATCAAATCAAATCAAGAGTTAGTTAGATAGGATCAAGAGTGCTTAAATTTGACCATCCCATTAGATGTAAGTCTTGGACAATATTAACTCACTGTCATATGTGGTCGATCACTTTAAGATCTAATTTGGTTCTATGGTTCGTGAAGAGAAAACCATGTTTTCCGGGTTAGGTTCGTTCAGATCTGATTTGATCAAGAGGGATATTTTAAAAATTTTTCTCTTAGATCTAAATCAGATCTAAGACTCTTCAGATCTGATTTTTTCAATTTGATAAAATAAAATAAAAATAAAATAAATTAAATCTAATTTAAATGTACCTTATTATGGGTAATCCTATTATCCTTTGATGATCTCGATGTTTGCCTGAGGTTTTGAATGTAGCCACGCAAGTGCCTGGCCTCTACCGATATCCACTCGGACAAGATCTAAAGATCTTCTCCTTCTCTATCTGTGCTCCAAAAATCAAATCTAGATTTGATCTTGAAGATCTTCAAAATACCTTCTGAAGATCGACTATTGTCTCTTGCAGCAGTGCTGCCTTCTTCTTTCTTGTCGCCTTTCTTTTGCTTGGATCACACCAAACTTGAGCCCAAAGCTTCTTGGGCATGGAGAGGAGAGAGAAGATCTGAAGGTAGTATGGAGAGGAATGGAGAAAAGCCTTATGGCATTGGCAAAGGGTAGAGGATCTGAATCCTAGGCTTAGATAGAGTTTATATAGACCCTGCTGTGCCATGCAGTGCCACATCATCCCTGCCAGTCATAACTCTTTGTGCAATCAGATCTAAATTTGATTGATAGGATGACAATATTTGATCCAATCAAATTAGAGTCCCTCACAGACCTCCTTAGGTGGTGCTAAGATTGGTCAAAGAAAACACTTTGGTGCCATCTTAGTATGAAGCAATAAGCAACTGGAGTCCCATCTATATGGAACTCCAATCCTTTTCCACTTTGGGTGCATGCCTCCCTAGGCATGTGCCCCTTCTCTTTCTACTATTTAGCATGGGGACAAGGATCAAAGCTCTCTTCTATAGGTGCATGACACATGGACAGATGTCTAAGTATCAAAGGTCAACATTTGACCAAAATCCAAAGACAAGATTTAGCAGGTGATGGAAAATGGCAGGTGTTGTCTCAAATTTATCATATAAATTAAGACAACCCTTTTTTGACCTTGACAAGCTCCAATCAGACCAAGTAATGATTCTTGAGTGAGCCTAAACACATTTGGCTCAGTCGAGATAATTTTTAATGATTGTTGAAGGAGAATATCAAGCTCAATCATGTGCTAGCATGATTTTCTTGAACCTAATTGAATCTTATTCAAATCAATTAAACTGGGTTAATTCAATTGACGATATCCAGATCCATATTCTTTTTTGTGTGATCTAGTTAGGTTCAATTTCATATGATAATGGGATATGTCATGATCTCTATCATCGACATCATCGAAATATCTTTCGATGGATCAGAACTTTTCTGATTCAGACAACTAGTATGATTGATCATCCAAATCATTCTAATTGCTCCCAAAATCCACCAGTGACACCTAGCAGCATATGGTGGCAACCCATCAGAACTAAAAATGAACCTCTCGGTGTAGTTACCTATGAGATTAATTTACTACATCCTAAGCTTTGATCGGATTGGGGTTAAGGTGATCTTGTCAAATCCTAATTTTCATCATATGAATTAATCGTTCCATTCAAGTCCAATGTGAAAATTCTAATAGAAACTCTTTCTATTATTTTACTTTGTCAAGGCCATGGGCTTATGGACTTGATTCTCATGATCATCATAGGACTGCTCCTCATCTATCAAGGTAGATAGATCCCTTATTGGTGCAATCTAATTCCTATAATGAACATGCTCTAGCCAACATACACCTCAGGATTTTGAATGGCTAGGAGATCGAGTTATGGTGTAGTCAAACTATAACACCCTGAAGGTGAACTATCGATGCACCTCAAGTCAAAGAACCAAACACACCACTGCACCTTCGAGCCAGTCATTAATGAGAAGGTAGACTTTCTGATGACTGCTCGAGGTGGTCACGCTCAGTGCCCTCATTCTCTAACGAGTACCTATACTCTCACTCTGGTATCTCTATATCATAAACTCAAGGCTCATCTATCTTAAAGAAGCGATCGTATACCAACCTTCCAGATCAATCACCATCCTCATGATGATCCTACGATCGAAAGCATTTTATGAGTTAATAATAAAAATTCATGTCTTAAATTTTTAACTCTTGAAAATATGAACTATCATTACCATTAACTCAAGGGATGTATCATAGACACTTTCAAATAAACACTATGATAGAAAATAACCCATTTAATTATTTATAATCAAAATTATAATTTTGCTCTTAGATATGTATTACAAGTGTTAGTCAATTCTGGCTTCTAGGGCACACATATCTAACAAACTCCCACATGACCTAAAGCCACTTAGCTATAAATCTAAGTTCCATCTTCTCAAGATGGGCTTCGATCTTCTATTGGCCCAATGACTTTGTGAGTGGGTCTGCCGCATTATTTGCGGAGTCGACTCTCTTGACCTTAACATAACCTTTCTCGAGGTAATCACGGATGAGGTGGTATCGCCACTCGATGTGCTTGAATTTCTGATGAGACCTCAGCTCCTTAGCAAGGGCTATGGCATCATTATTATCGTAGTATAGAGGAATGGCATTTGATGGCATCATTTTGATCTTTGCAGTGAATTTTTTATACCAGAATGCCTCCTTTATAGCTTTTGATGCAGTGATGTATTCTGCTTTCATGGTGGAATCTGCTATTACTGTCTGCTTGAAACTCTTCCAACTGATAGTACCATCATTATACATAAATAGACTTCTAGATGTCAACTTTGGATCATCTATATAGGATATAAAATTTGAGTCTGTATACTCCTGGACTTGGAGTTCTCCATTATCAAAAACCAACAACATATCCTTAGTTCTTCTCAAGTACTTAAGGATACATTTCATAGAAGTTCGATGTTCTTCATCTGGATTCAACTGATATCTGCTCATGACACTCACAACATGGGCTATATCAGATCGTGTACATAACATGGCATACATGAGACTTCCTATTACTGAAGTATAAGAGATCTTGCTCTTGCATTCTATCTCCTCAGGTGTGCTAGGGCACATCTTCTTGGAGAGATGAATGTCATGTCTGAAGGGTACCAAACCCCTCGTGGAGTTTTTCATGCTAAACCTCTTTGGTACTTCCTCTATGTACATCTTCTGTGAAAGACCTAGCATCCTATTTGGTCTATCTTCTATGAAAGACCTAGCATCCCGAGGTAGATTTCAACTCTGATTGGGAGTCGATCGGGAGGAGAAGAAGACTCCCACAAGGAGTCTTCTAAATTCTTCTCTTTTTTTTAGTTTGCTGCATTGAGATTCATGTTGGTGGGGGTTTGGATCAAGTGGTTTAGGCCTGATTAGGCTAGAACATCATAGCTCAAGATGGGCCTTAGCCACAAAATGCTAATGTTGTATAACCATAATTTTATCCATATTTAAGAAGAAATTATTATTAGATGTGTATCCTAGAAGGTAGATTGGCTGACACTTATTAAATACTTTTTAGAGATATTTTCATAATTTTGACTTAAAATCAATTAAAGGGTTGTTTATTCTATCACATTGTGTATAAAGTATCTGTGATACATCCATTGAGTTAATAGGCATGATAACACATATTCTTAAGAGTTAAGAATTTAAGGCATATGTTATCATAACTAACTCATAAACTGCTCTTGATCTAAGAATCATCACGAGGATGATGATCGATCCAAAAGATTGGTGTACGATCACTTTCTTAGGATAGATGAGTCTTGAGTCTATGGTGTGGAGAAATCAGAGCGAGAGTATAGGTACTCATTAAAGAATGAGGGCACTGAGCATGACCACCTCGAGCAGTCATAAGGGAGCCTACCTTCTTATCAATGACTAGCTCGATGCTGCAGCGTGTGTCTAGTTCTTTAATCTGAGGTGTATCGATAGTTCACCTTGAGGATGTTATAGTTTGACTACACCATAACCCGATCTCTTAGCCATTTGGAATTTTGAGATATATGTTGGCTATAGCAAGTTCATTGTAGAAATTGGATCGCACCAAGATGGGATCTATCAACCTCGGTAGAGGAGAATGATCCTATGATGATCATAAGATCGAGTCCTAAAATCCATGGTCATGGTAGTGTGAAATAATAGGAGTTTCTATTATGATTTCACATCGAACTCAATTTGAATGATTCATTCATATGATGGGTGTTGGGTTTGACGAGTTTACCTTAACCCTAATACCATCGGAGCTTATGATAGAAGAACTCAATCACATAGGTAGCTGCACTAAGAGGTTCGTTATTTGATTTTGATAGATTGCCACCATATACTACTAGGTGTCAATGCTGAATTTTGGGATTAATTAGAATTGTATTGATGATTGACGATTCTAATTAGATGAATCGAAAGAGTTTTGGTCCATTGAAAGATATTTTGATGATCTTGATGATAGAGATCATGACATATCCCATTACCATACAAAACTGAACCTACCTAGATCATACAAACAAAGGTTTGGGTCTAGATGTCAACAATTGAGCTAACCCAGTTCGATTGATTTGGATTAGATCCAATTAGGTTCAAGAAAATCATGCTAGCACATGATTGAGCCTAACATTCTTCTTCTATAGTCTTTCTAGATCGTCTCGACTAAGCCAAATTAGATTTGGCTCACCCAAGAGTCTTGTATGGCTCTATCCTAGTTTGACTGAAACTTGTCTAGATCAAAAAATTCTTGTCCTAACCTGATCTAGGTTTATCCTAATCCATCGAATGAAAATAGGACAAGACCTATTAATTTATGGAACTATTTGGACAAGACTTATCCAAAAATTCTATAAGAATTTATCTTGATCTGACTGGACCTTGTTCTGGCCTAATCAAGACTTGTCCTAAATCCCATAATATGGGAACAAGATAAGGGTTGTCTTTGCCAGATTAGGGCTTGTCCTAAAATCATAAGATGAAATTTAGATAAGCCTCTCCCAAAAATTCTAGATGGATTTTTCTTGATCTGACTGGACCAAGTTCTGGCCTAATCAAGACTTATTCTAACTTGATTAGGACTTGACCTAATTCTATTGGATGGGACTTAAAAAGTATTTGTCCAAAATTTCATGAGATGGGAACAGGACAAGGGTCAAATGTTGACCCAGTATGCAAGAAAGAAGAGATATGGCATGCGCCCACTAGAATTTATCTAAGGGCACATGTCCATATGAGATTTTTGTGAGGATTAAGAGGCACACTCCCCCATTGGCCATGCACCACATATGGACATGTATGGAGGTGTCCCATTCAAATCAAGTTTGAATAGGTCAAAAGTTTGAATAGTTCAAACTCTTGGGAGGTAAGAGTTATGCGCCAACTTAATCTTATCCCAAATTATTCCATGCCATATCCCTTTATTTTTGTGTGATAAAAATCTAAAAAAAGAGGTGTGGGGAATGGAGATCATGGGAGAGTCCTTCTGCTTATTGGCTTTGACCTATTCAAAGTCACATGCAAAGGGACTCTTGGTTTGATCTATAAATAGGATCCTATGCAAGCTATTGTGAATAGAAAATTCTCTATGGCGAAGCCCTGCCAAAATCACCATCTTCATGCCTCCCTGATTTGATCCTCTCCCCATTCTCCATGCCCAAGAGTTGGGCAAAACCAGCGAGTAAAGATCAAGTCCCATTGGTGTGAAGATCGGTGAGAGACGACGGTGTTCGTGAGACAAACGCGCAGCCTTTAGAGTTCATTTTGAAGGCTCTACGGGATGACATCAAATCTGATCTTTGAAGATAAGATCCAAAAGGAGGAGACTTTCAGATCTGACCTAAAAAAAGAGGCATAGAGATCATGGGAGAGTCCTTCTACTTATTGGCTTTGACCTGTTCAAAGTCACATGCGAAGGGACTCTTGGTTTAGTCTATAAATAGAGCCCTATGCAAGCTATTCTGAATAGAAAATTCTCTATGGTGAAGCCCTATCAAAATTACCATCTCCATGCTTCCCTCATCTGATCCTCTCCCTCTTCTCCATGTCCAAGAGTTGGGCAAAACCTATGAGTAAAGATCAAGTCCGATTGGCGTGAAGATCAGCGAGAGATGATGGTGTTCGTGAGACGAATGTACAGCCTTTGGAGTTCGTTTTGAAGGCTCTACAGGAAGACATCAGATCTGATCTTTGGAGATCAGATCTAAAATGAGGAGACTTCTAGATCTGACCCAAGTAGATACCAGTATAGGTCAGGCACGTGTGCAGCTCAATCAGAACCTCAGATCAGTCGTCAGATCATCACAATGGATAAAGAGTTTATCCGATCAGGTGATAACTATTATCACTATTTTAATTTTTATTTTACTTCTAAATTTTAGATTAATATAATCAGATCTAAGAACTCTCAAATTTGATTGGATCATAAAAAAGTTTTTAAAATTATTTTGCTACAAATCTGATCCAATCAGATGCATCCTGCGGCAGAAAAAATTTGATTTTCTCTTCAACTGGTATCAGAGCCAGGATGCTGCTTCTAGATCTATCTTTAGATTAATCTAAATTTTTTTTTAATGATCTGATTATTTGATTTCTAGATATTACCTAGGATGTAATCAGATCTAAAATGAAAAATTATATGTTATATATATATATGTTTGACATAAACAATGCATGTTCTAGTCTAGATCTATTGTTGTATATCATGATAGTTTCTAAATATATTTTAGATTAGATCTAATTTAATTTTTTATGATTTGATCATTTAAGTTTCAGATATTACATTATATGTAATTAGATCTGAAACATAAGATCTAATTTAAAATTTTGATATATGTGATATAGGCAGCATAAGTCTAGACTAGATCTCTAGTTTAATCCCATAGTCTAGATCAAAAATTTAATAAAATATTCATTTAACTTTTTGAAGATTATGTGATTAGATTAGTTAAATTTTAGATATTATATGTGATATAATTAGATTTGAAAGCGTGAGATGCATTTAAAAATTTCATATGTATGACATATGCAATGCATGTCTAGACTAGTTCCATAGATCTATGCCATGAGTAGTCTAGATTAAAACTTTTTTTTTGAGATCATTTAAAATTTTATTTTTATATATTACATCAGATGTAATTAGATCTGAAACATAAATTTAAATGTTAAATTTGATACATGAGATGTATACAAAACATGTATGATTAGATCTTAAATCATGTAATAGTTATATATTTTAGATCTAATAGTTTTATGGTATAGTTCATATTTCTAATTAAGGCATTCTCCTTGGCCATCTGATCATTAGAGTAAGAAGGATTTAAATGCCCTCTCTTCCAATTTGATGAGGTGCTCTTATGGCATGTAGGGTTGCTGCGTGTTTGCCCTTAATCAAAAATCGAAAACTTACTTTTCTGCAAAACCCTAGATCCTGAAATCCTATTATTGTTTTATACATATTTTGTTATTAAAACCTTAGACTTAATTAAGAATTAAATTTATGAAAATAATTAGATTTAAAATTATAAATTTTTAGATCTAAGATACCATCATAAATCATGGGTTCAGATGTGGGTAGCTCAATTAGGTCTAGCGATTGATCAAACTGAATTAAGAATTGATTAGGTGGGATCAAGAGTGCTCAGATTTGACCAACCTAATAGGATTAAGTCTAGATCAAGATCGACTCATAGTCACATGTGGCCGATCAAGTTGAGACCTAATTTGACTCCATGGTTCAAGCCTGGATTGTAAGCTAAATCGATCGATTCTGGTCAGACAAGTTGGTGTCTAAGGTAAGTATGGCAAATACGACCAGTGGTTTTTAATTAGAAGCTACTCGATCTGAATGTATTCACGATGAGTTAATGGCATATTCCTCCTACTGATCTCACTTACTTGGCCAATTGAGTTGATCCAGCTCTGATTTGAGGTGGCTAATGATTCGAGCTAACCCATGCCACTAGGTTAGTCATAAATGTTATGACTAGTTGAGTCTAAGAGACCAAATCAAATCTTTCTAAGAAAATATTAAGTCCTAGGTCTTCTACCATTGTAGATGTGCGGGCCCTTCTCGGGGTTAATTATTTTCAGCTGGATACAATGGTTCAATTGCACCAAAAAGACGCAATCATGTCTATTAGGCATTGGATGCTACGGGTTGGAGGATGGGTTGGACTCAATATTTTGGATACGGTGAGGGACCCAATCAGGAATCCAATTTATGCAAATCATGGGTTTGACTTAACTAAGGAGTGGAGCAATATTTTAGGCACAGTGAGCTTCATGAATTAGAGACCAAGGTTTGGGTGCACCATGTTTAGAAAAACATTGGATAAGAGTTATCCACTCATCGATTGATCTATCAGCAATAACTGTTAGGTGAGTTGGTGAGCTAGTTGGTGGGGCCGCACCATCCACTAGAAATCAATGATCATGGAGATTTTTGCATCTCTACCAAGAAAATATAGGAATCCAAAAAAATAGTGGGAGTCTAATTTGTTAAAAGATGAAGTTCCTAAAAAAATTGGTTGAGTCAAATTACAAGTCTAACTAGAAACTTTGACTCTCTATAAGAAAATGTCTGCGTCAAAACCCCTAGTTTAAATCCTAGATACCCACAAGTTGACCAGACAAATTTACAAGGATTGGCTAAAGAACTTCAAAAATGTTTTGGGTTCAAAATGGTTGACCTATGTATTGGATCGGGACCTCCCCTTTACCAGCCCATTCTACTACTGATCAGAGAACATCTCATGAGAAGTGGTTTGATGATCATAACAAAGTAAGGTGCCACATGTTGGGCTCAATGTCAGATGAATTGTAGCACCAACATGAAAACATCAGGACTGCTCACCAAACGTTGGCACACCTGCAAGAGTTGTTCGATGAATAGAGTCGCACAACACATTATCAAGTTTCAAAGAGATTTTTTAAGGCGCAAATGTGTGATGGGTAGTTGGTCCAAGATTATTGCTTGGCAATGACCAAGGACCTAAAGAGTTTGAGAAGCTCAGAGTCTTGATGGACAAGGAATTACAGATTGATATGATCCTGCAGTCCTTGATTGATTCGTATGGACAGTTCATTATAAACTTTCATATGAATAAGCTCCAGTGCACCTTGGCCGAGTTAATAAACATCCTAGTTACTGTTGAGCAAAATTTGAAGAGTTCAAAGGACTCAGTTTTGGCTATGGAGCAGACTTCTTTCAAGAGAAAATCTTTTGGAAAGAAGAATGAGTCTATGAAGAAGAAGAAAATAGAAGAAAAAAAAAAGGACGAGCCGAAGAAGAAGGCCATAGAGAAGGAAAAGTGTATCTACTACAACTTCGATGGCCATTGGAAGCGAGACTGTCCTACGTACCTGGCCAGCCTAAAAAATAAGTTGGAAGAAGGACCTTCTGAAGAAATGCTCGTCATTGAGTCTGTCGAGCGAAACATGAATGCCATAGGATCAAAATGAACTAGAGATAGTGTTAATGAAAGGTACCTATGGCACCTTAAGCTAGGTCATATAGCTGAAGACAGGATTAACAAATTGAAGAAATTCGGACTAATGGGTCCGTTGACTTTTGAGTCATATCCGATCTGTGAATCATATCTTCAAGGCAAAATGATCGAGCTTTCTTTTATGGGACATGGGAAAGGGTTGCAGACCTACTTGTCCTGGTGCATATAGATGTGTGCGACCCATTTGATGTGCCGGCCATAGGCAATTATGACTACTTTATTATCTTTACCAATAATCTATCTCGGTACGGGTATGTATACTTGATACGACACTAGTCTAAAGCCATTGAAAAGTTCAAAAAATTCAGACATGAAGTAGAAAAGCAAACCAAAAAGTTCATTAAGGTTCTTCGATCAGATCGAGGAGGTGAATATCTTAGTCAAAAATTTTTGAACTATCTCAAGGATAATGATATAGTCTCATAATGGACTTCGCTTGGAATGCCTCAACTTAATAGGATTTTAGAATGAAGAAAATGGATACTAATAGATATGGTCCGATCCATAATGAGCCTCATGAATCATCCTGAGTTTCTTTAGGAACAAAGTTTAATAGGATTCGATCTAAAATCGTTCCTACTACACCATATGAGAAATGGCATGGTAAGAAGACAAGTCTAAGTCATCTCAAAATTGGGGTTGTCCAGTGGCAGATAAGTTAGAGTTTAGGTTCCTTAGAGCTCGATTTATTAGATATCCTAAAGAGTTATTAGGATATTACTTCTATCTTTCGAAAGTCCACAATGTGATTATGGGTTGACACACTATTTTTCTTGAAAATAGTTTGTTTAATATGGTGACATCAGAAGATAGATTAGGCTCGAGGAGAAAGTCTCGAAAGAGCAAAGAGCCAAGGAACCTAAGGAACCCAGTTAGTCTGAGTCGATCCATAATTCACTATCTCCTCCACCTCATAGGTCAAATAGGATTTCCCATCCTCCTGAAGGTACTTAGGTACTATCTTAGAGGATGTAAAGAAAATATTCCTCATGAGAAATGGATTCATAGTGATGATCCCAGAACCTATAACAAGGCGATATTAGATATCGACTCCGAGAATTGGTAAGAGGCAATGAAGTCAAAGATTGACTTCATGCACTCGAACTAAATTTGGATCTTCATAAATCCACCTAAAGGTATAGTACATATTGGGTATAAATGGATCTTCAAGAGAAAGATATATGCAGATGGAAATGTAGAGACATTCAAAGCTAGGCTAGTGCTGAAAGGATATCAAGTTACTTTCTCATCAGTAGCCATCCATCCGCACATTGCTTGCCATTGTAGCATATTTCAATTATGAAATATGGAAGATGGATGTGATAACGGAGTTCATAATTGGATATCTTGAGAAAGATATTTATATGAAATGGCCATTTATTTTTACATCTAGTGATGGTAATCACAAAGGTCTGCAAGCTACAAAGGTTCATCTATAGATTTAAGCAAGCATCTCAGAGTTGGAATGCTTGATATAATCAAATCATTTGGTTTCATCAAGAATAAGGAGAAATCAAGTATGTTCAAGAAGGTTAATGGGAGCGCTGTTGTCTTCCTCATATTGCACATGGATGACATCCTCCTAATTAGGAATGATATTTTCATGCTAACATAGTCAAAGGATGGTTATCTAAGAAATTTTCTTTGAAAGACCTAGGTAAGGCATCCTTCATTTTTGTTTTTAAGGTCTATAAAGATAGACTGAAGAGGATGCTGGTTCTTTCACATAGAGGAGGTGCTGAAGAAGTTCAGCATGGTGAACTCTAGGTTCAGAAGTATACAGACTAACTTTAATGTCTGACATAGATGATCGAAAGTCAAACATTTGAAATTTTATTCTTGTGCACTGGTGGTACTATAGTTGGAATATTTCAAGAAGATGGTTTCACCTCATCCTGATATATCCTCGAGAAGGAACACATCAAGGTTAAGAGAGTCAACTTCACAGACCATCGCGTTAATTCCAATGACGAAGCCTTTAGGCCCCTATAAGAAATTCCAAGTCTCCCCTTAAGGAGGGATGGAACTTGAAGATTTGTAAGCCAATTGGCTTTTAGTCAAGTGGGAGTTTTTTAGATGTGTATCTTAGAAGATAGATTGGCTGACACTGTTTTAAATACTTTTCTTAAAAATATTTTCATAATTTTTGATTTAAAATCAATTAAGGGTTATTTTATTCTATATATATTATGTTATAAAGTATCTATTGATACATTCTATTGAGTTAATAGGCCATGATAACACACATTCAAAGTTGAGAATTTAAGGCATGGTGTTTCATAATTAACTCATAAACTGCTCTTTGATCATAGGGATCATCACGAGAATGTGATCGATCCGAAAGATCGATGTACGATGCTTTCTAGGATAGATATGTCTTGAGTCTACGGTATGGAACATCGAAGTGAGAGTACAGATACGCGTTAGAGAATGAGGACCTGAGCTATCACCTCGAGCAGTCATAAAAAGCCTACCTTCTCGTCGATTAAACTAGCTCGATACTGCAGCAGTGACTAGTTCTTTGACCTTAGGTGCAAATCGATAGTTTACCCTTGAGGGTGTTATAGTTTGACTATAGAACCATAACTCGATCTTCTTAGCTATTCAAAATCTTGAGGTTTGTAATGTTGGCCTATAGCAATGTTCATTGTAGGAATTGATCCGCACCAGAGATGGGATCTACAACTATTATGATAATATGTTCCCTAGAAGCCTAAGAAAATGGCTGATACTTGCTAATCACACTTCAAGGGCAAAATTATAATTTGACTATAATCAATACAAATGGGTATTTTACTATATCAACATATGTGTATTTAGTGTCTGTGAACATCCTTTGATTAATGAAATGAATAATTCATATTTTCAAGAGTTGAAAATTTAAAACATAATGAATCATTATTAACATCATAAAATATTTCGACCAATAGGATCATCACGAGGAAATGCGTCATTGATCGCGGAATAGGTTGGATGTACCAATCACTATTCTCTTTAGTAGATGAGTCTTAAGTCTTGGTTGAGAGACACCAGAGTGAGAGTACAGATACTCGTTAGAGAAGAGGGCATTGAGGCGTGACCACCTCAAGTAGTCAATTAGGAAAGCCTACCTTCTCGTCAATAACTGACTCGATGCCTGGGTGCTGTTTGAGGTGCATCGCACAGTTTGGTGTTATAGTTGCTAACTCTCATCCTGCTGAACCTGTTTGTCTATAGACATGTTCTGAATGGGATTGCATCAGATGGTCTACTCTCGGGTAGAGGACCTTGATTCATATCAGTCCAGAGCTCATGGGAGTGGAATTAAGTTTTCTAAATGTTATTGGACTTATTCAATCTAACTAAAACTCCATAATGACGCAGGTTTCGAACACCGAGTTACCATTTAGCGACATGGCAATTCACGTTGATTGATCAAAAACTAAAAATTTTCGTTAAAACCCGTGGTGAGGAGTTAATACAATCAAGCGAAATGTCAGTGAAAAAGAGAGTTTATAGATCATTGCTTACAAATTTACCAACATATGACAGAAACTATGGTTGACAGATCACCTCTAAAATCTGAATCGAGGCCAGAAGAGACTTTCCCGAGCAGTTATGCACAAGAAGGTGTCACATTTCAGCTTTGGATGATTGCCACCATAGACTGCTAGGTGTCACCAGTGATTTTGGGAGCAATTAGAATGAATTTAGATGATAGATCCATATAGGCTGTTCGAACAGAAGAGTTTTGAAATACATCGAAAGGAGTTTTCGATGATGTCGATTATAGAGATCATGACTATTCCATTACCATACAGAACTGAAATCTAAACTAGGCACAGAAAACAAGGATTGAAATCTGCGCATCAATCAATTTGAAACGATCTAGTTTAATTGATTTGAATGGATTTCCAATTAGGAACAAAATACCTTCTACCTTGAAAATCGTCTAGCACTCGATTTGAAGCCTAAACGTTTCCTTCTATTTACCATCATAAAATAGTTTGCCCAATGAGCCAAAGGAGTTTGTGCTCGATCAGCAGGCCTTCACTGGCTCTGACTGGAGTATGTCTAGGTTAGAAAAGGGTTGTCTTAATTTTGTAGACAAATACCTGCCAATTTTTTGGTCACCTACCATTTTTCGTCTTTTGAACTTTGGTCAAAAGTTTGCCTTTGACATGATAAAAGATTGACCATTGATTAATTTGACTTCTGTCCACGTGTCACGCACCTATTGAAGAGCTGATGGGAGCTTGTCTCCTACCAGAAACTGCAAGAAGGAAGGGGTGCCAATAGCCAAGAGTGGCGTGCGGGCCAAGCTTGAGGCGCCTAGGAGTCCCTGTTGGATAGGAAAACTCATCTCCTTATTGCAATTCTGATTAGACTTCCTCCTAAAGAACCAACTTTGACTGATCTAGATGCCATCAAGGATGAATCCAAGGGACTCTATTTTCTACCAATGCAGATTTAGATCTACATTTCATAAAGTTGTGATGGTGGATCGAAGAGGTGTTGGATCATGCATAGTCCTACAATAAGAAACCCTAAACGCCCAACTCAAAAGAAAAAAAATAATTCTCTATGCCCAAGGCGTGCCTCTCTCTTCCTCCTCCATCCAAGTTTATCTACTTCCTCCTCTCCTTCCATGGCCAAAAGACCGTTGGATCTCAGTTGGTGCCAATCTAGGCAAGAGAAAGACAATATGAAAAGCTATAGAAAGCTGCACTGCGAAAGGACAACTACTGATCTTAGAACGCTAATTTGAAGATCCTCCAAATTAGATTCAGATCCTAATTTTTGGAGATGTGATAGAAGAAGAGTAGATCTCCAAATCATATGAGTGGATACCCATAGAGGCCAGGCCTTGCCTCGGCTTGATCCGAACCCTTCACTCTGTTTACAGGATCATCATGGTACTGGATTTACCTACATTAAGTAAATTAAATCATAATTTAATTTATCTAAGTTTTATTTAATTAATTAGACATAATAAAATTATATCAAGATATTAATAAATCTAATTTGGATCAAAAAGAAAAAATTTTGAAATATATCTCTTGATCCGAGTCAGATTGAACGAACCTTGTCTGGAAAATCAGGAATTTTTTCTTCAACTGATATCGAGCCAAGGGGGATTCTAAAGTATTTTGATCTAATTTTAAATTTTATTTATTAAAAAAAAGTAATTTTTAGATTGTCAAGCAGGATGTGATCAATCTAAAATAGAAAAAATTAAAAATTAAATAATTTGGGATCTAAGATTAGAAATATGCAATGACTAGTTCTAAAATAGAATAGTTCTATAGAATAGTCTTGCTGTTTAACAATTTAATTTAATTACAATTATATTTTAGATCTATTTATTTACTATTTTTTGATATTATAATTATTATAATAGATTATCTAAAACAATATAAATAAAAATTATATTTAATTTTAATATCATATAGAGATATGATTGTCATGTCTGACTAGTTGTAGAATAGTTTCTAACATAGTTGCTAAATAAGTTTTATATGATAAATTTAAATTTAAATCTAATTCTTATTAGATTATTATGAGATATTAGCATTTGAAAATATGCATATTCATACATGAGATGTATTTCAAAAATATACCATGATTAGAATCTAATTTGTAATATGAGATATATGATATAAATCTAAAAAACTATTTTGTAGTATAACATGTTCCTCGAATTAAGAGCATTCTCTTAGCCGTCCCGATCATAGAATTGAAAGAAGGATTTAAAGGCCCTCTCCTCCCATCAATAGTTGTTCTTATTGACGTGTAGGGTGCCTGACGTTCGTCCTTCATCAAAATCCAAACACCTTAACTTTCCTACAAAAATCCTAGATCCTGAAAACCTAGGATTTATTTGCACCATTTGTTTATGAACCTACTTACTTAAGAAATTAAATTTACTGAATATTAATTAATTCTAAAATTAAAAATTTTAGATCTAAGATATATTCCATATACTGGGTTCGGCTTAGTAGCTCAATTAGGTTCTAAGCGGTTGATCAAGCCGAATCAAAGAGGTTGGTAGATGGAAATAACCAAAATGCTTAAATTGACCAGCCTAATAGGATTAAGTCTGGATCAGACTATGAGAGTTCACGATCAAAGTAACAACCTAATTAGGCTAGAGTTAGAGTTGGATTTTTGTAGGCTTAAACCCAAATTAGGTGGTCTGGCTCAATAATTTTGTGTCTAAGGTAAGTTGGCAGATATGACCGATAGATTTTTAATTAGAGAAGCTACCTGAGACCTGAATGCATTCGTACACGAGTTATGCATACCTCCACCACCGGTCTCACTTACCCTAGCCATATCTGTGACTCACGTTTTCGATTTCAGAGTGAGTACAACTAATCTCGAGCTAACCATGCCACTAGGTTAGTCATTAATAGTTATGACTATGACAAGTCTAGTTTAAATGAGACAACCCTGAAATCAATTCTCCTAAAGAAAAGATTAAGTCAGTGAGGTCTCTCAACACATTTAGAATTCGGCCCTTCCAAGAAAGGTTAGATTATTCTCAGATTGGATATAGTGGCTCCAGTTAAATCGCGAAGATCAACCACTGTTATATTAGGCATTTGGATGCTATGGCTGAGGATGAAGTTGGGCTCAATATTTTCGGATATGGTGAGAGACTCACACTATAGAAATTCAAGTCCTGTGCAAATGGTGGGTCTGACTTAAGCTAAGAGTGTGACACAGAGTTGAATTAAGAGACAAGTCTTTGGGTGCACCAAGATACAGATCATTTCGAAAAAAGAGCTTGTTCCACTGCCATTGGCTTCAATCCATCACTAATAACTGTCGTAGATGAGGAGTATGACGTCACGTTGGTACGACCGCACCACCCCACTACGATATAACGTAAGATTTTTGCCATCTCTATAGAGCAAGGTACGGCCTCCGAGAAAAATAGTGGGAAGCTAATTTGTTTAAAAATAAATGCTAAACAATTTGACTCACATCTATAATCGATTATAGATCTAACTAGAACTCTTTGACTCTCTATAGGAAAATGGTCTGCATCACAAACCCATTAGCACGTATCCTGAACCACACATAGGACTAAATCGAAATCCAATTATAAAGAGATTGCGCTCAGGAACACCCATGTAATTGGGACTGGGACCCCTCTCCACGCTTACCACGCCATCCATCCGCTGATAGAAAAGCAAAATCTCTGAAAAAATGGATAGATGGACAGATAATAAGACCAGATATTACAATGTTGGGCTCGATGTCTGATGAGCTCCAGTGCCAACATGAAGATATTGGATTGCTTGCCAATGTTGGCTCACCTGCCAAGAGATGTTTTCATGAATAGAGTCGGGCAGCCAAGTATCAGTCATGAAAATGAACTTTTTAAGGCTAAAGACTGCATGATTGGGCAGTCAGTCCCAAGATCACTGGTCTGATGATTGATCAAGGAACTTGGAAGAAGCTTGAGAAGCTCGATTAATGAAAGTTAACTTGGATATGCAAAATTGATTGTTATTTCTGCAATCCTTGGAACTGATTGCATAATGGGCAAATTCCCACTCATAATTACACAGACATAAACTTCAAATTTCTTGTTGGCCCGAATTTAATGAACATGCTGTCACCGCTGAGCTTTCTACAATGAAAGGTTCTAAAGGCTCCAGTTCTTTGCTATGGAAGACCTTCTCCTTCCAAAAGCCAAGTCGTTCTGAAAGAAAAAAAAAGTCTGTGAAAAAATAGAAGTGGAAGGGAAAGAGAAGAAAGGCAGAAGCTGAAAAGAAGAAAGGCCGCTGTCACCAAGAAAAAATATTTTCATTACAATAGCGACGGCCACTAGAAGCAAACTGCCCTACTTACCTGGCCCCTTCTGAAGAAACAAGAGGAAGGTCCTTCTGGAGGCATGCTCATGATTGAGTCTAATCTTATGAATTTCTCTTCTGCATCCAGTTGGGTGCTTGACTCTGGTTCCTAGTGCTCATTCTGTCACTTTTTCATGTAGGGTCTTTGAAGGATACGTTTGGAGGTTGAGGATGGAGACAATGATTACCTACGCATCGAAAAAATGAGGCAAGAGTTTTACTGCTGTGGAGTGGAACATCCCTCTTCGTTACCATGTGATCTTAGACCTTAGTTTTGAAAAGACTGTTAACTTTTATGTGCTGCAAGCAAGCAAGAATTTGATTTTCCTGTTTTCATGCTTAGCACTAAGAAGCTATATGATTACCCTTATTTAAGGACATTGTAAACATTCTTTATGAAAAAAAAAAAATTTGCAAATGGTTCCTTAATTAACGGTCTTTTATCAGCTACATATTTAATGTATCTATTCTAACTATTGAGCAAAAATGTGAATGCCAAATGACCTAGGATAGTCCCAAATGATAAGGTAATCTATGGCACCTAAGATTAGTCACATAGCAACCAGATAGGAATTCAACAAATTGGAAGAAAAATGGCTATTGAGTCTGTTTGACTTTCGATCAATATGCCAATTGTGAATCTTGTCTTCCAAGGCAAAATGAACTAACCTCCCTTTTGTAGGACATAGGTAAAGGGCCACAAACATCTCCTTGCCTTAGTACCATACTGATGTGTGTGCCCATTTGAATGTGCCGATTAGAGACAATTTTGTCCACTTCATTATCTTTACCGATGATCTATCTTAGTATGGTATGTATATCTTATGAAGACAAACAATCTGAAGCTTTTAAAAGTTCAAAGAATTCAGACCATAAAGTTAGAAAAAAACAAACTGAAAAATCCATTAAGATTCTGCTTCGATCAGATTTATGAGGACGGTGGCCATAACTTAGCCAAAAAATTCCTAAACTATCCCTCAAAGAAAACATGGCAATAGTCTCTCAACACAGACCTCCATCAAGAACACCTCACTAATGGATTTCCAGAACGGAGAAAATCAAGATCTCTATTGGATATGGTCCTGATCCATGGATGAGCTTCAATAAACCTCCCTATTTTCCCTTTGGGGACAACTCCCATTGTTAACTTCAATTTTATCTACTGAATAGGAATTTCCCTCTAAAATCGTTCCTTCCACACGTATGAGATATGCACAGTAACGAACCCAAGTTCTGAGTCCATCTCAAAATTTGGGGTTGGTTTCAAGCTCATGTCAAAAGACCAACTAACAGACCAGTTAGAGTTTAGTGTCCTTCGAGCTTGATTCATAGGATACTCCTAACGAGTCAATTCAGGATACTATTTTCTACATTCTAAGAAGACCCATAATATTGATTGTGAAGTCGACTGCCATCTTTCCTTGAAAAAAAATTAGTTTATTTCAGGATAGCGCATTGAAAAGTAAGATTAAGCTTTGAAATGAGAAAGTCTCACAAGTACAATGAGCTAAGAACCATTGGAACAAATCAGTTTGAGCCAATAAAAGAATACTACTCCTCCACCTCATAAGATCGAAAGAGGTTTTCTGTCCTCCTGAAAGATACTAGGGTATTATTTTCAAAGAAAGTAGAGAAAATGTTCCTCCGTAGGTAATGGTGCTCATGGTTGATGATCCCAAAATCTACAACGAGGCAATATCAGATATCGACTTGTCTGAGAAATGGCTACGAGGCAATGCCCCGTCAAAATTTGACTCGATTGCACTCAAAAC
>QRFJ01001860.1:44454-155383 GCA_006176705.1 Cocos nucifera | reverse complement strand
ATTCCATAAACTTAATTACTTAATTAAGTTGGGTTCATAAAACAAAAATATGACATTAAATCCTAGGTTTCAGATCTAGGATTTTGCGAAACTAAGTTTTGGGTTTCTGATTTAAGGCGCATGCAGCACCCCTCATGAAGGGAAAATCCTGATTGCCCGGTTCCAGGTTCGTCAGATCTGAATTAGATCAAGAGGATATATTCAAAAATTTATCTTCTTGAGTCTCAATCAGATCTTATATAGTTTCCAGCATCTGATTCTTCATCTACTACTAATTAAATAAAATAAAACAAGATAAATTAAATCAATTTATTTTACCCTGATTTGGTAATTATTACCTTAATCCTGATGCAGCAGTCTGATCTATAGCCACCAAGCTCCTGGCCTCTAGCCATGAGTCACCACTCGCACAATTGGAGTCTGGAGACCTTTTCTTCCTGATCAACACTCCAAAAATTAGATACTGGTATCTGAATCTGGAGGAATCTTCAAAACTCTTTTAAGATCTGTTAAAGTCGTCTTTCGCAGCAGACGAGCCTTTCTGATTTTAGATCGCCTTTCCTTATTGAATTCACCATACTAAAGTCATAAACTCTTTGGACGTGGAAGAGCAGGGTAGAAGGAGAAACTATGGCGAATGGAGAAGAGGAGGAAGGCAGCTTGGGGGTCTAATTCATTCACTTTAGGAGTGGAGGGTGCGGGGCTATATTTATATGACCTCTTTGAGAATCCAACTCCTCACTCTCAAGACCAATCAAACCATTTGTGAAACAGATCTAAATCTTGATTGGTTTGAATAAGAGGACCTCTGTCTGATTCCTCTTAGAGGCGCCTAAGTCAGTCAACTAGGATTCTTAGTAGAATCTGATGGAATCAAAAGGAGTGGAGTCCTTGTCCACAAGGACTCCATAGGCGCAGCTTCCTACTTGGCTCACGCATCCTTGGTGCGCCTTGCTCCTTGCCAGGTTGCAGGGGGACAGGCGCCCGCCGCTCTCCAATAGTACGATGACTGTGGTCAAAGTCAAAGGGTGCAATGGTCAACAGTTTGACACAGTCAAAGTGACTTTTGACCAAAGTCCGAAAGACATAAGAAATGCGCAGGTGACCAAAATGGCAGGTAATGTCGTTACAAAATAAGACAACTACTTTTACTTTGGACAACCTCCAGTCAGTACCATGAGGCTCATAATTGAGCACAAACTCCTTTGGCTCATCAGGACAACTATTATAATAGTTAAAAGAAGAACGTTGGTTCAATCGATGCTAGCGAGATTCCTTGAACCTAATTGAATCTCATTCAGATCAATGAACTGACTCAGTTCAATGGATTAGATCACCAGATTCAAAAACTCTGTTTGTAGACCAGTTAGGTTCAGTCTGTATGTAGGGATGGATTTCATGTCTTATCATATGACCATCATCGAAATCCTTTCGATGTTCAGAACTCTTCAATTGACGAACAGCTAGAATGATCGATCATCTAAATCATTCAATGCTTCCCAAAATCCACCAAGTACCCTGCGATATAGGTGAAAGACCCATCAGAGTGAATGCGACCTTTGGTGCAGCTATACTGTTGTGATTCAGTTCTTCTATCTTGAGGCCCCGATCAGAATTAGGAGTTAAGTGAACCTCGCAACCTAGTTCTCTGTCATATGATGTAATGCGATCGCGATTCGTAGTCTCAATGTGAAAATCTAATATAAATCTTCTATTGCTATATTTACTGTACCGAGTCGGAGTGGTATTGTGCTGGGACTTGATTCATGTATCATACATATCTGGTGTACTCCTACCTGAGGTGATGAGATAGAGTCGCCATGTTGTGATGTCGAATCTAGTTCCTACAATGAACATGTCACTAGCAACATATCACTCAGGTTCCATATGCTAGAGAACGGTAATGTGTTAGTCAAACTATACACCTCAAGGGAACTGTCCATGGCAATCCAGGTCAAAGAACCAGACACACTACTGGTCATGCATCAAGGTCAGTCATTGACGGAGGTAGATCCTACATGACTATCTGAGGTGGTCATCGATCAGTGCCCTCTTCTCTAACGAGTACCGTATTACTTTCGCTCCGGTGTCTCCACACCGTTAGACCAAGACTCATCTACTAAAGAAGAAGTGATCGTAACACCAACTCTTCCAGATCCAATCACCATCTCTTGAGATGATCCTAGTGTTCAGGAGCTGTTTAGAGTTATAATTGTTATTCATGTCTTAAATTTTAACTCTTGAAATATATGAAGTTAGTAATTACTATTAACTCAAAAGATGTCATACAACACTAAGTACACATGGTGATAGAAAATATATCCCGTTCATTTAATATAGTCAAATATCATATTTTCCCTAGTAATGTATTACAAGTTGTCAGCCATCTGCTTCTAAGGCAATATATCTAACAATCTCCCACTTGTCCTAAAGCCCAATTGCTTACAAGTCTAAGTTCCATCTCTCAAGGTGGGGTTCGCGATCTTCTGGGGCCAACGGCTTTGTAAAGTGGTCTGCAATTATCTGTGCTGAGCTGACTCTCTGACTCAACGTAAACCTTTCTCAAGATATCGCGGATGAGATGATCGTCGCTCAATCTGTGCTTGGACTTCTAGGTGAGACCCGGCTCTTAAGACAAGCGGTGGGGGTGGGTTATGGCGCCATTGTTGTCGCAGTAAAGAGGAAATGGCATCTGATGGGCATTTACTCGCAATTTCCTGCAGCAATTCTTTGTACCAGAATGCTTCTTTGCGCTGCTGATGCAGCTATATATTCTGCACTTCCATGGTGGAAATTGCTATCACAGTTTGTTGGACTCTTCCAGCTGACAGCTCCACCATATGTACACACAACAGAACTTCCAGATGCTCGACTTATCGATCATCTATACTCAGAATGAAGTCCGAGTCGTGTATCCTTGAACTTGGAGTTCTCCGTACCAAAGAACCAAACATCATATGCCTTAGTTCTTCTCAAGTACTTAAGAATACCATTTCAACAGATCAGTGTTCTTCACCTGAGATTTGACTGATATACTGCTTTGTTGACACCACAGCATTGGGCTATATCAGGCGTGTTGTTACATAGCATTCATAAATGAGCTCACCTATTGCAGCAAGCATAAGAGGATCTTGCTCATGCGGTCTCATCCTCAGGTGTGCTGGGGTCGCACAGCTTCTGGAAAGATGAATAACCATGTTGAGGGTATTCAATCCCGCTTAGAGTTTCCCATCTAAACCTCTATAGTACTCCCTCTATTTACATTTTCTGGTGAAGTCCTAGCATCCTATTCGTCTACCTAAGACTTATTCAGAATAAAGATGTTCACCTAAGGTCTTTCATTTGGGAATTCCTTAGACCAACCACTCGTTGAATTGATGTCAACATTGAGAATTCATTCCCTAAGAAAAGGATGTCATCCACGTACAATACGAGGAAGACAACAGTGCTCCACTGACCCTTTTGAAACACATGGTTCCTCTTCATTTTTGATGAAACCAACTTGTGATCGCATCATTGAAAACGAGTGTTCCAGCTCCAGAGATGCTTGCTTGAAGTCCATTTTATATGACCTTTGCAGCTTAGCGAACCTTGTGATCGTATCATTGATGTGAACCTAGCGGGGTTCCATATAGATGTTTCTCAGATATCCATTTAGAATGCGTTTTCACGCCATTTGCCCAATTCATATTTCAAAATAGGCTGCAACGGCAAAGAATGTGCGGAATGGCATTTTGCATAGCTAGGTCGGGGGAAAGGTATCCTGGATAGTCAAATGCCTTCGTGTATGACTATAACCTTTTGACCACAGTCTCTAGCCTTGAATGTCTCCACATTCCAATCTGCACCAATCTTATCTCCTTAAAAGATCACATTTACACCCAATAACGGTACTATACATTCTGTGGATCACCAGATCAGAACTTGGTGATGAGTGCTCGAGTTGAATCTTAGCTTTCATGCCCGTCAAGCTTCTCGAGTCAATATCTATCACGCCTCGTGTACGTTTTGGACATCACCATGAGCACAATTCCTAGAGAACCATTTCCTCTACGTCCTCTGAAATAATACCTAAAGTATCTTGCAGAGAGGACGGAAAACTCTTTCGCCGATCTATGAGGTGGAGAGAGGTTGAGTGTTATATTGGCTCAACCTGATTTGGTTCCCTTAGGTCTTAGCTCTTTCTGCTATGTGAGACTTTCTCATCAAGCTTAATCTTGCTTTCCAATGACCCGCTATCTTGAATAAACTAATTTTTCAAAGGGAAAATATGGCATGTCGGATCCACAATCAACATTATGGTTCTTCTGGAATGATAGCAAATAGTATCATAAGATGACTCTTTAGGATATCCATGAATCCGAGCTCTAAGGACTTAAACTCTAACTTGTGTTCCACTTGTGTCTTTTGACATGAGCCGGACAACCCAAATTCTGAGATGACTCAGATTAGGTTTCTTACCGTGCGCATATCTCATAACGGTTGTGGTAAGGAACGGTTTTAGAGGGAACCCTAGTTCAGTAAATAGATTTGAAGTTAATAATGAATGTCCCCAAAGAAAATCGGAGAGTCTGTGGAAGGCTCATCATGGATCGAGCCATATCCAATAGAGTGATTTTCCGTTCTATAAACCCCGTTGAGTTGAGGTGTTTCTGGTGGAGTCCAATTGAGAACTATGCTATTTTTCTTTAAGAATTAGTCTAGCGAATTCCCGGACTAAGGTATATCACTCCTCGATCTGATCCTAAGCAACCTTAAGGGTTTTCCTGTTTGTTTTTCTACTTTCACATGTCTGAATTCTTGAATTTTTCAAAGCTTCAGACTTTATGCTCATAAGATACACATACCCATACCTAGACGTCTTCGTAAAGTTAATGATAGTAAGATAAATTGGCCTCTAGTCGGCACATCGAATGGGACCGCACACATCAGTATTGTACATAGGCAAGGAGATCTGTGGCCCTGCTCCCATGTCCAACAAAAGGGGTTTATGCATTTGCCTTGAAGACAAGATTCACAAGTTGGATATGACTTTAAAGGTCAATGACTCAATAGGCCATTTCTACACAATTTGTAATCCTATCTCTCTGCTATATGACCTAATCTCAGGTTGCATAAGATATCTGTCGTTTGGATATCCTAGTGGTTCGTTGCATTCACGTTTTGCTCGATAGTTAAAATAGGTACATCAATATGCAACTGATAAAGACATTAACAAGGAAAACCATTTGCAATTTTATTTTTCATAAAGAATGTTTCAAGTGTCCTTAAAGAGGTTGATCACATACCTTCTTGTAGCTAGCATGAAACAGAAATCAAAAATTCCTGCTAGCTGCAGGCACATAATAACAGTCTTTTAAACCTAAGTCTAATAAGATGGTAATCGCAGAGTATGTTCCACACGGCTACTGCAGCAACTCTTACTCCATTACTGTGCGTTAGGATCATGTCTCCATCCTCAGCCCCTGCTCTCAAGGACCCTTGCATTAAGTGCAACAGTCATGCAGCACTAGAACCAGAGTACAGCAACCAACTGGTGCAGAAGAAACCATTTAAGGTTAGACTCAATAACGAGCATAACCTCCAGAAGGACCTTCCTTCTTGTTCTTCAGGTGGCCATGGTAAGTAGGCAGTTCGCTTCCAATGGTCGTCAGCTGTTAGCAATGGAACATTTTCCTTTGCCAGATCGACCTTCTTCTTCTGTTCTGCTTCTCTTTTTGATCCTTCTTACCTTTTGCCTTTTCACAGACTTCTTTTTCTTCCATAAGACTTTCTTTGGAGAAAGTCCGTATCCATAGCAAAACTGAGCCTTTAGAACCTTCATAGAAAGCTTCAGCGGTAACCAGGCATATTTCATCAACGTCGGCCAAGGGGAATTTTTGAGTTTATGGCATTTGGTTAATTCATGATGGAATTGCCCATATGCATCAGTCAAGGATTGCAGAATAATATCGTTATGCAGATCCAAGTCACTCACACCGGCTTCTACAAGCTCTTCCAATGTCCTTGATCATTGTCAGACAGTGATCTTGGACTGACTGCCCATCACGATCTTAAGCCTTAAAAAATTATTCGTGACTTGATATTGGCTGCGTGACTCTGTTCACCAACATTCCTGCAGTAGCCAACATTTGGCGAGCAGTCCCGGAATATTTCTGTGTTTGTGGAGGCTCTCAGAATCGAGCCCAACATGTACTATCTGCACTTATATGTCCTTCGTCAATCCATTGTTTCCAGAGACGCTCTCTGTTCAGTGGATGGACGGGCTGGTAAGGTGGGAGGGTCCTTGGTCCAAAACATGTGTTAACTTCTCTTGAACCCAAAATTAATTTTGTTAGTCCTGAGCCAATCTTATATATTGGCGTCCCATCAGTCTATTGTCTCTAGGATACGTGCAGATGGGTTGGACGCAGACATTTTCCTTTAGAGAGTCAAAATTTTAGGTTTACTATATTTTAGACTTGGACCAATTTGTTTAGAGATTTTATTCTTTTTAACAAATTACTCCCACTATTTTTCTTCGGATCCCTACACTGCCCTCTATTACAGATGCGAAAATTCCGCGATATTGATGATTCTTTATGGGTGGTGCGTCTCACCCAATGACTCATCACCTCACGCTACAGTTATTGGTGATGGTTTAGCCAATGAAGGAACAACTCTTGTTCAGATGATTCTACTAATCATGTGTGCACCCAAAACTTGGTCTCTAATTCCAATGAATCTCACCATCCGGATATTGATCCACCTTAGTTAAGTTCCAGAACCCACCATTTGCATAGATGGGTCTAATTGTGGGTCTCTCACCTTATCCAAAATATTGAGCGCAACTCACTCCAGCATAGCACTTCCAAGCCTAATAGACATGGTTGCGTGCTTCCCGGTCTGCACACTGAGCCACTTGTATCAGCGAGAACAATCAACCGCGGGAAGGGCCGCACGTCATACAATGGTGGAAGATCTCGGATTAATCTTTTCTTAGGGAGAATGATTCAGGTCTCAATTAAACAGACTTGGCTTAGTCATGAACAATTATGACTAACCTAGTGGCATGGGTCAGCTGGATTAATGACCACCTCAGATTCAAAACTGTGTCAAACAGATATGGCTAGGTAAGTGAGACCGGTGTGGAGGAATATGCCTTAACTCGCACAGAAATGATGCATCAGGCTCGAGTAGCTTCCCAATGTAAAACACCAGAATCGGTTCGTCTGTGCCAAACTTACTTAGACACCAAATTGTTGAGTCAGGACCAATGTGGTTATCCTACAATCCAGACTCTAACCCTCTGAGCCTAATTGAGGTCTTGGCTTGATCGTTGACTCGATCTGACTAGACTTAATCCTTATTAGGCTGGTCAATTTAGCATTTGTTGATCCCATCTAACCAACATCTTGTCGGTCTTGATCTAACCGCTTAGACTAATTGAGGCTACCCACAGCCCGAACCCAGTATATGTGAATTATGTCTTTAGATCTGAAATTCTCAATTTTTAGACCTAACTTGATATTCCAGTTTAAACTTAATCTTATCAAGTTGAGTTCATAAAACAAATATTGCCACAATAAATCCTCGGGTTTCAGATCACTAGGTGCCGCAGAAAGTAAAGTTTCTGGATTTCTGAATTAAGGAAACACGCAGCACCCCTATACTGCATAGAACACCCCCATCGAATGGGAAGAGAGGGCTTTAATCCTTTCTTATGTTCTGTAATGACCGACGGCCAGAGGAACGCTTATCACTTAATCAGGAACATGTAAATCTACAAAACAGTTATAGATCTATATCATATATCTCATATACAAATTTAGATCTAATCAAGGCATATTTTGCATACATCTCATGTATCAAATCATGCATGTTTTCAGATCTAAATTATCTCATAATAATCTAAAAAATTAGATTTAAATTGATCTAATCAAAATAAATTCTAATCTAGACAATTATGTAGAACTATTCTACAACTAGTCTAGACATGCATCAATCATATCTCATATGATATTTAAAATTAAATAATTTTTATTTGCTGTTTATCAGATGTTATTATAACACTTATAATATCAGAAAATAGTAAATAAGAAGATCTAAAATATGATTTAATCAGATTAAATCAAAGACATGCAAAACTATTCTATAGAACTATTCTATTCTAGAACTAGTCATGCATATCTTCTTAATCTTAGATCCAAATCATTTAATTTTAATTTTTCTGATTTCAGATCTGATCACATCTCATGTGACATCTGAAATCACTTTATTTTCTAATTAAAATAAAATTAAAATCAGATCTAAACAATTTAGAACCATGGCTCTGATACCAGTTGAAGGGAAATCCTGATTTCCCGGTCCAGGTTCGTCCAGATCTGATTAGATCAAGAGATATATTTCAAAAATTTTCTCTTGATCTCAATCAGATCTTGATATGTTTCAGATCTGATTCTTATTATTTTAATAAATAAAATAAAATAAGATAAATTAAATCAAATTTAATTTACCTGATTTGGGTAATCCTATTACCCTGTAGATGATCCTGATTGCAGCGGAAGGTTCTGGATCTTAGCCACGCAAGCGCCTGGCCTCTACCGGTATCCACTCGGGTTGGATCTGGAGATCCTCTTCTTCTCTATCACACCTCCAAAAATCAGATCTGGATCTGATCTGGAGGATCTTCAAAACTCTTTTGAAGATCTGCAGTCGTCCTTTTGCAGCAGCGCAGCCTTCTTGCTTTTGATCGCCTTTCCTTGATCTGAATCGCACCAACCTAAGTCCAAAACTCTTTTGGACGTGGAGAGCAAGGGGAGAAGAGACTATGGCATGGAGAAGGAGGGGAGAGGCAGCCTTGGGGCGTGGGGTCTCAATTGCATTCATTAGAATTAGGGTTGGGCGCAGGGTCTTATTTATAGACCTCTTGTGATCCAACTCCTCTTCCTCTCAACCAATCACAACCCTTTGTGAAATCAGATCTAAATCTGATTGGTTGGAATAGAGACCCCTGGATTCCTCCTTAGAGGGCGCCTAAGACCAGTCAAACTGGATTCTTAGTAGAACTCTGATTGGAATCCAAAAGGGAGGTGGAGTCCTTGTCCAACAAGGACTCCTAGGCGCCTCCTACTTGGGCTCACGCCACCCTTGGCGTGCGCCCTTCTCCTTGCCAGGTTCTGGCAGGGGGACAGGCCCCCACCAGCTCTCCAATAGGTGCATGACATGTGGTCAAAAGTCAAAGGGTCAATGGTCAACGTTTGACCAGTCAAAGGTAGACTTTTGACCAAAGTCAAAGAACAAGAAATGGCAGGTGACCAAAAATGGCAGGTAATGTCTTACAAATAAGACAACCTATTCTGACTTGGACAACCTCCAGTCAGACCATATGAAGGCCTCTGATTGAGCACAAACTCCTTTGGCTCAGTCAGGACAACTTATTTATGATAGTAAAAGAAGAACGTTAGGTTCAATCGAGTGCTAGCACGATTTCCTTGAACCTAATTGAATCTCATTCAGATCAATTGAACTAGATCAGTTCAATTGATGATCACCAGATTCAAACCCTTGTTTGTGTGACCCAGTTAGGTTCAGTTCTGTATGGTAATGGGATATGTCATGATCTCTATCATAGACATCATCGAAACTCCTTTCGATGGATCAGAACTCTTCTGATTCGAACAGCTAGAATGATCGATCATCTAAATCATTCTAATTGCTCCCAAAATCCACCAGTGACACCTAGCAGTATATGGTGGCAACCCATCAGAGCTGAATGCGAACCTCTTGGTGCAGCTACCTGTGTGATTAAGTTCTTCTATCTTGAGCCCCGATCAGATTAGGGTTAAGGTGAACTCGTCAAACCCTAGTCTCTGTCATATGATGTAATCATTCGATTCGAGTCCAATGTGAAAATCTAAATAGAAACTCTTTCTATTATTTCACTCTACCATGGCCATGGATTTCTGGACTTGATTCTCATGATCATCATAGGGCTACTCCTCTACCACCGAGGTAGATAGATTCCCATCTTGATGCAATCCAGTTCCTACAATGAACATGCTATAGCCAACATACACCTCAGGGTTCCATATGGCTAGGAGACCGAGTAATGGTGTAGTCAAACTATAACACCCTCAAGGTGAACTGCCGATGCATCTCAGGTCAAAGAACCAGACACACTACTGCAGCATCGAGTCAGTCATTGACGAGAAGGTAGACTTCCCTAATGACTACTCCAATGTAATGTAGGCTATAGCGAAGCATCGCACCCCTACACGTCATAAGAACACCCCATCGAATGGGAAGAGAGGGCCTTTAAACCCTTCTTCGTTCTTATGACCGGACGGCCAAGAGGAACGCCTTAATCAGGAACATGTAAATCTACAAAACAGTTATAGATCTATATCATATATCTCATATACAAATTTAGATCTAATCAAGGCATATTTTGCATACATCTCATGTATCAAATCATGCATGTTTTCAGATCTAAATTATCTCATAATAATCTAAAAAATTAGATTTAAATTGATCTAATCAAAATAAATTCTAATCTAGACAATTATGTAGAACTATTCTACAACTAGTCTAGACATGCATCAATCATATCTCATATGATATTTAAAATTAAATAATTTTTATTTGCTGTTTATCAGATGTTATTATAACACTTATAATATCAGAAAATAGTAAATAAGAAGATCTAAAATATGATTTAATCAGATTAAATCAAAGACATGCAAAACTATTCTATAGAACTATTCTATTCTAGAACTAGTCATGCATATCTTCTTAATCTTAGATCCAAATCATTTAATTTTAATTTTTCTGATTTCAGATCTGATCACATCTCATGTGACATCTGAAATCACTTTATTTTCTAATTAAAATAAAATTAAAATCAGATCTAAACAATTTAGAACCATGGCTCTGATACCAGTTGAAGGGAAATCCTGATTTCCCGGTCCAGGTTCGTCCAGATCTGATCAGATCAAGAGATATATTTCAAAAATTTTTCTCTTGATCCCAATCAGATCTTGATATGTTTCAGATCTGATTCTTATTATTTTAATAAATAAAATAAAATAAGATAAATTAAATCAAATTTAATTTACCTGATTTGGGTAATCCTATTACCCTGTAGATGATCCTGATTGCAGCGGAAGGTTCTGGATCTAGCCACGCAAGCGCCTGGCCTCTACCGGTATCCACTCGGGTTGGATCTGGAGATCCTCTTCTTCTCTATCATGCCTCCAAAAATCAGATCTGGATCTGATCTGGAGGATCTTCAAAACTCCTTTTGAAGATCAGCAGTCGTCCTTTGCAGCAGTGCAGCCTTCTTCTTTTGATCGCCTTTCTTTTGATCTGGAACGCACCAACCTAAGTCCAAAACTCTTTTGGACGTGGAGAGGAGAAGGAGGAGAAGTTTAGGCATGGAGGAAGAGGGGAGAGGCAGCCTTGGGGCGTGGGAAATCTCTATTCTAATTGCATTAGAATCTGAGTTGGGCGCAGGGTCTTATTTATAGACTAAGCGTGATCCAACTCCTCTTCCTCCCAACCAATCACAACCCTTTGTGAAATCAGATCTAAATCTGATTGGTGGGAATAGAGACCCCTGGATTCCTCCTTAGAGGGCGCCTAAGACCAGTCAAACTGGATTCTTAGTAGAACTCTGATTGGAATCCAAAAGGGAGGTGGAGTCCTTGTCCAACAAGGACTCCAAGGCGCCTCCAACTTGGGCGCACGCCTAGGGTGGCGTGCGCCCTCCTCCTTGCCAGGTTCTGGCAGGGGGACAGGCCCCCACCAGTTCTCCAATAGGTGCGTGACACGTGGACAAAAGTCAAAGTGTCTATGGTCAACATTTGACCAGTCAAAGGTCAACTTTTGACCAAAGTCAAAGGACCAAAAATGGCAGGTGACCAAAAATGGCAGGTCATGTCTTATAAAATAAGACAACCTTCTCTAACTTGGACAACCTCCAGTTAGACCATATGAAGGCCTCTGATTGAGCACAAACTCCTTTGGCTCAGTCAGGACAACTTATTTGTGATAGTAAAAGAAGAACGTTAGGTTCAATCGAGTGCTAGCACGATTTCCTTGAACCTAATTGAATCTCATTCAGATCAATTGAACTAGATCAGTTCAATTGATGATCACCAGATTCAAACCCTTGTTTGTGTGACCCAGTTAGGTTCAGTTCTGTATGGTAATGGGATATGTCATGATCTCTATCATAGACATCATCGAAACTCCTTTCGATGGATCAGAACTCTTCTGATTCGAACAGCTAGAATGATCGATCATCTAAATCATTCTAATTGCTCCCAAAATCCACCAGTGACACCTAGCAGTATATGGTGGCAACCCATCAGAGCTGAATGCGAACCTCTTGGTGCAGCTACCTGTGTGATTAAGTTCTTCTATCTTGAGCCCCGATCAGATTAGGGTTAAGGTAAACTCGTCAAACCCTAGTCTCTGTCATATGATATAATCATTCGATTCGAGTCCAATGTGAAAATCTAAATAGAAACTCTTTCTATTATTTCACTCTGCCATGGCCATGGGCTTCAGGACTTGATTCTCATGATTATCATAGGGCTGCTCCTCTACCACCGAGGTAGATAGATCCCATCTTGATGCAATCCAGTTCCTACAATGAACATGCTATAGCCAACATACACCTCAGGGTTCCATATGGCTAGGAGACCGAGTAATGGTGTAGTCAAACTATAACACCCTCAAGGTGAACTGCCGATGCATCTCAGGTCAAAGAACCAGACACACTACTGCAGCATCGAGTCAGTCATTGACGAGAAGGTAGACTTCCTAATGACTACTCGAGGTGGTCACGCTCAGTGCCCTCGTTCTCTAACGAGTACCTGTACTTCTCGCTCCGGTGTCTCCACACCGTAGACTCAAGACTCATCTACTAAAGAGAAGCGATCGTACACCAACCTTCCGGATCAATCACCATCCTCGTGATGATCCTATGGTCGGGAGCTGTTTATGAGTTAATAATGATTATTCATGTCTTAAATTTTCAACTCTTGAAAATATGAATTATCATTACCATTAACTCAAAGGATGTATCACAGACACTAAATACACAGGTGTGATAGAAAATAACCCATTTTATTAATTATAGTCAAAATTATAATTTTGCCCCTAGAAGTGTATTACAAGTGTCAGCCAATTCTGGCTTCTAGGGCACATATATCTAACACTATATGAGTTGTCTACCGGATTGTTACCGAAATATAATGATGCACTTGCTCCAACACTTGGAGGGGTCAATCCCATTTTGACTCATGCACTGACAAGCCAAGTACTTGACTGCACCCAGTAGCCTTCTATCTCTGAATTAAAAATTTAGATAGTCCAGTATCTAAGTATAGTGAGTTACTTGCAAGTCAATGTGGTGATCTCAGATCTAAAAGACATATATATCCATATCCTTCATGAGCAATCTTGGCAGAAGAGAGCTCAGCAGTTGGGATATGATCAGTGAAATGTACCCTACATTTCTCCTACATGCCATAATAGCATCACCATGCTTCTTGGTTAAGAGGACAACCAATACTTATGGCACACAATGACCTACTCTTGATTAATGTTGTCATCCTAGGTAACAATGAATCATTTGATCGTGACCAATTTAAGGACTAAACGATAAATCCTTCTTTATCGAGTTTAAATAGTCCTAAGGACTTCATCATAGAGAGTTCATTATTGTACCAGCCTTTAGGATGAAATCAGACCATTTCTAACTAGAATCTTTGACTCTCTACAGGAAAATGTCTGCGTCCAACCCACTGGCACGTATCCTAGACACACATAGACTGACTGGACCCAATTATAAAGATTGGCTCAGGAACTATACAAAATTATTTTGGGTTCAGAGAAGTTAACACATGTTTTGGACCAGGACCCTCCCACCTTACCAGCTCGTCCATCCACTGAACAGAGAGCGTCTCTGGAAAAATGGATTGACGAAGACAATAAGGCCAGATACTACATGTTGGGCTCGATGTCTGATGAGCTCCAGCGCCAACATGAAGATATCGGGACTGCTCGCCAAATGTTGGCTCACCTGCAGGAGATGTTTGGTGAACAGAGTCGCGCAGCCAAATATCAAGAGTCACAAAATGACTTTTTAAGGCTAAGATGCGTGATGGGCAGTCAGTCCAAGATCACTGTCTGACAATGATCAAGGACATGGAAGAGCTTGAGAAGCTCGGTGTGAAGTTGGACTTGGATCTGCAGAACGATATTATTCTGCAATCCTTGACTGATGCATATGGGCAATTCATCATGAATTACCACATGCATAAACTTCAAAATTCCTTGGCCGAGTTGATGAATATGCTGGTTACCGCTGAGCTTTCTATGAAAGGTTCTAAAGGCTCAGTTCTTGCTATGGAACGGACTTCTTCCAAAAGAAAGTCTTATGGAAAGAAAAAGAAGTCTGTGAAAAAGCAAAAGGTGGAAGGAATCAAAGAAGAAGAAGAAGCAGAACCGAAGAAGAAGGTCGATGGCAAAGGAAAGTGTTTCCATTGCAACAGCGACGGCCATTGGAAGCGGAACTGCCCTACTTACCTGGCCACCCTGAAGAACAAGAAGGAAGGTCCTTCTGGAGGTATGCTCGTTATTGAGTCTAACCTTACGGTTTCTTCTGCATCCAGTTGGGTGCTTGACTCTGGTTCTAGTGCTCATCTGTGCACTTCTATGCAGGGTCTTGAGGATAGCAGGAGGCTGAGGGATGGAGATGATCCTATGCATCAAAAATTGAGCAAGGATTGCCTGTGGCCATAGGAAGAATCTGGAACCTAACTGGGTCACACAAATAAGAGTTTAGATCTGGATATCATCAATTGGATTAATCCAATTCAATTGATTTGAATAAGATTCAATTAGGTTCAAGAAAATCGTTCTAGCACAGCATTAAGCCTAATATTCTCCTTTAACAATCATTAAAACTTATCTCGACTGAGCCAAATATGTTTTGGCTCACTCAGAAACCTTTACTTGGTCTAACTGGAGCTTGTCTAGGTTAGAAAAGGATTGTCTTAGTTTATGAAATAAATTTAAGACAACACCTACCATTTTCCATCATCTGCTAAATCTTATCTTTGGACTTTGGTCAAATACTGATCTTTGACACTTAGACATCCGCCCATGTGTCATGCACCCATAGGAGAGAACCTTAGCCCTTGTCCCTCTACTAAAAAGCAGACAGGCAAGGCCCTAGGAATGCGCCCCATGAGGATAAGATTTGGAGTTCTATACAGATGGGACTCTAATTGCTTTAGAAAATCAAACTAGATGGCGCCAAGAAGACTTGTTTGACCCAGTCTTGGTGCCATCTAAGGAGAGTTTTGAGGGACTCTAATCTAATTAGATCAGATGATGTCATCCCACCAATCAGATTTAGATCTGATTACACAAAGGGCCATGATTGGTCGGGATGATGTCGCACTGCATGGCACAGCAGGGTCTATATAAACCCTGTCTGCACCTAGAATAGAGAGCTTCTACCTTTAGCCCATGCCATAAAGCTTTTCTTCCTTCTTCTCCATGCCACCCTCTAGTCCTCTCTATCCTCTCCACGCCCAAGTGGTTTTGGGCATGAGTTAGGTGTGATCCAAGCAAGGGAAAGATGATAGGAAAGGAAGAAGACAACACTGCTGCAAGAGACGATGGTTGTTCTTCAAAAGAGTTTTTGAAGACCTTTAAGATCAGATCTAGATCTAATTTTTGAAGAATTAATTGAGAAGGAGATGATCTCCAGATCCTGCCCGAGTGGATACCGGTAGAGGCCAAGTGCTTGCGTGGCTACATCCAGAACCTCAGACAAACATCGAGATCATCACAGGATAATTGGATTATCCAAAATAAAGGTATAATTAAATTAGATTTAATTTAATTTTTATTTTATTTTATTTTATTAGATCAATAAGATCAGATCTGAAGAGTCTCAGATTTGATTAGGATCTTAGAGAAAAATTTTTGAAATATCTCTCTTAATCCAATCAGATCTGAACAAACCTGATCTGAGAAACAAGGTTTTTTCCATCATGATCTATGAAAGATTAATTAGTGATTTAATCACTAATTTGATTAAGAAATAATTTGTGATCAAGTCTAATTGAATGGATTTATTTTGACTATATTAAGATTATGAGATAACCTAATAACCAAGAAGATTTGATCTCTGATTTGATCAGAGGTTGGGCTTGATTAATTCTTAATTTGATTAGAATTTAACTGACCCTAATTAAGCCTAAATAAGTTGGATTTAATCTGGTCCAGTTGGGCCTAACCAATTTAGATTGGATTGATTCAATTGGATGACTAATGTAGGACTAGTTTGACTAGTCTTCCTATGTGCCACATGACCCTTTGATTTGCACCATCCTTTCTCCATGAGAAAGATGTTTCTCATAAGCTTTTTCATGCAAGGGAGGGCGTGCGTTCTCACTTCTCATGCACCTTATGGATTGGTTTGATCTAGTTAGCAATTGAATTTGAATAGGTTTTGAATTTGAGTGGATAACTACTTGATCTAAACCAACCCCTCACGCCTCTCATGTTTTGTGCACTTCTATAAAATGCTAGATTTTGTGGATGTGTGAAAAAGAAGATATTCAGAGACTAGAGAAGAGAAAGTCTCTTCTCTACGTGCATGAAAGATTTAAAAAGAGGAAAAAAATCTAATGCAAGGGTTTTGGGTGAGTGCATATCCTAGGATCTATACCTAGGGTTTGAGTTTCTAGTTGTGAGTTATGAGGGTCGTAACTTCACAAAACTGCTGGAAGGCCTCCTCTTCTATCTTCTACATTCATCGAGATCCAAAGCATCCTAAGACCCCATGAAGAAGATCAAAGTAGTTTGATCTACATCAGCAATAAAGACTTCTATACGAGCTAGCACTCGAAAGGAGTTGATCGAGATCAGGATCTCATGTGGATTACCTATGGAGGCCAGGCGCTTGTATGGCGGCATAGCGGTGATCTGATCTACACCAAGGAGATTAGATTTTGGAGTTCATCTACTCATGAGTAGGTAACATGTTCTTAACATGTAGAGCAGTAAACATAGTTTTACTGTAGTTGCTATTTTTATTTTCAGATATGCATGCATATATGATACATTAGATCTAGATTATATAGAATTTTTAGATTAGATTTGTAGCTCTTGTTATTAATATGATTAATAATAGTTTCTACTGCATATGTTTTTTTAAAAAAAAATTGAAAGTAGAGCTAGCAACCCTACATGCCTTCTTCAGATGGTATTAAAGCATCGGTTCTTTGATGTATTATATATGCATGTTTGGATTATTATTAGATTAGATTTAAATAATAATCTAATCTAAAAGATAAAAATAATAATCACATGGACTGTAGGTTGTCCTATTGTAAGATTTATCCTTTATAATGGAAAGGTTGTCCTGGTGCATTTTGATCTATAACATTGATCATAAAAACTTTAGATTAGATCTAACAATTTTTTTATGATATGTTAGATTGGGTTTAATCTAAATTTTTATCATGAATTAGTGTTTAGATCAGATCTAAATAGTTTCATGAATTTTTATGTAATGTTCATAGATTAAGATTAAACCTAACGGGATCTTAGGAAGGTTCTATTTACCTATCGAGCCAGCTCTCTCAGAAATCGAGCCTGCTCGACTAGCATGCTAGCCATGATATGATTTCTAGATTGATGCTCCAACTAGCTCGATTATCGGGCCGGCTTGGCTTCAATTCGAGCCAGCTCGGATGGGATCCGAGCCTACCTGACTGGAACAATGGCCTTCAGGCCTTCTACTCATGCCGGCTATCTCAGGAACCAAACCAGCTCGACTTCTACTCGGGCTGGCTCGGATCCCAACTCGATTGAGAAATGGGCTAAAGATACTTATTGGTTGGTTTTATGTGATCAAACCTACATCTAGTGCTTGTTTATAAAATAAGCTAATCCATTTTTGAAATGAGTCAACCTATTTAGTAAAATAGTGCTTGGATGTAAAGAATCTTTCAAAAATTTAAAAAATATTTTTGAAATGCCAAATCCCAACCCTCAGTCTTAAACTTAATTGAGAATTAAGCATGATGATTTAGGATCTAGAATTATGAATTAAAGATCCTAAGTCATTGATCATAAAATGTGAGTTATCGGGTTAGTTGAATTAGGTCCAGTAATTGGGTTAGACCAAAGGTTAGTTAAAGAATGGACTAAATTAGAGTAATTGATCAAATCTAACCAAATGTTGATTTAGATTAGATCAAGGACTCTTTAAACCAAATTACAATAGTTGTAGTTGGTCAAGCCCATGCCTTTAATGTGGACCAAATGGACTAGATTCGTGGCTATGCGGTCGAACCTAAAATTACTAGATTGGTCAAATTAAAACTAATGAACTGGATGGTGTTTAAGGTAAGTCTGGCAGCTCGCACCGATCTAGTTGTGCACCATGCCAATAGCCCCAAAATGCTATTTTCTATCTAAATTTTTTTTGAGATATAGCTGACCCAGTCTTGGATTGAGCCGGCCTAGTTTCCAACTTAGTTGGCTCAGTCTCACGGTGAGCCAGCTCCATTTCTGAACTTTGCTACCTGGGCTGATTTCTCTTTTGGCTTGCTCCCATCATTCCATGATCAATCTTCTCATGTTCTCAAGACTTGGGAATGCCACTTTTGAGCTCATAGAAAGTTGAACATTGTTCAACAACATGAAGAGGTTCATGCTGGGTTTTCTTTGCCTAATCTAAACAAATGGTCCAAGACTAACTTACATCATGCAGAGTGCTTCTACTATAAGAAGCAGGGGCAATGGAAGGGGAACTATCCTCAGTACCTTACTTTTCATAATTCCAATAGGTTAAATAAGAGAAAAGAGCAAAAAGTTGCTAATCAAAGATATTATATAATAACATCTTGTAATTTCTCTATTTACTAATTAAAGTTCAGTTCAAATTTATAATTCATTGTAAGAACTTCAAGTTAGTAAAAAATTTAAAAATAATGAGCGATTCCTGAATGATGGAGATAGAAGATCTATTCTAGTTCTAGATATGGGAAGAGTTCAGCTTATTTTCAATGATAATATCATTTCTTTAGATGAATGTCATTATTGTCCTTCTTTTCTAATGAATATAATCTTTGTTGGTCTTTTGGCCAAAGATGATTATTATTTATTAATAAAGAAAGATTATTATGATATCATTATGAATAATTTTACAATAATGTAAGGATAAGAAAGAAATGATATTTATATTTATCACAGCTAGTGAGTATAATGTACACTTCTAAAAAAAATATCCTAGATTAGATAACGTCTCTAATATCTACCTATGGCACTGTATGCTGGGTCACATTAATATAGGATAAATAGGTTGACTCAAGAGAGAATCTTAAAAGTCAGTGATTATGAATCACTTCCAACCTGAGTCCTGTCTTTTTGAAAAAATGACCAAGTCATCTTTTACTAAAAAAGGTGAAAGAGCCATTGAGCTCTTAGGTCTAGTACATTCTGATGTATGTAGACCTATGAGCACAAGTGCTAGAGGTGGATATTTCTACTTCATCACTTTCACGGATGATCTATCTAGATATGGATATATCTATCTGATAAAATACAAGTTTGATTTATTTGAAATATTCAAATGATTCCAAAATGAAGTAGAAAAAAATTTAAAAAAAGTATTAAAACTCTTCGATCGGATCGAGGAGGTGAATACTTATCTAGTGAGTTCTTGACATATCTAGGAGAGAATGAGATTCTCTCACAGTAGACTCCTCTAGGGATACCATAATATAATGGTATATTGGAAAGAAAAAATCGAACCTTGTTGGACATGGTTAGATCCATGATGGCATTTGCTAGTCTGCCTATTTCATTTTGGAGTTATACTCTTGAGACTATATGTTTTATATTGAATAATGTACCAAGTAAATCTATTACAATGACTCCATATGAGATATGGACCGGATGTAGGCCTACACTCTCTCATCTTTGAGTTTGGACTTATCCAGTGAAAAGTATCACAAATTTATTAATAAAAATATTAATTTATTAATTACTTTATATTTATTTTTAAAAATTAATTTTTTTATTAATCTAATATAAAAAATAAGTTTATCAATAAAAAGATCTCATTTTTTGATCACAATAAAATAAATTTGGAGTGAATCAGAGTTAAAATGGATCCAATATGAATTTTTAAAGAAATAAAAAAAATAAAAATAAAAATAAAATGAAAAATTGAATCAGCTTAGTCGGCTTAGCTGGCGCGCTCAACCCAGCCATAGAAGCCAGTGCATTCTAGCTCAGTCGGCATGCTAGCAAGATGGCCAGCCAAGCCCAAAGCCTATGCACACAGCTAGCCCGCCAACCCACTTCCCCTCTAGCGCTGACTCACCATGACATCAGCAGACTAGCGGTCTATGGTAGACTACGTGCCAGCTCAGCAAAAGGCACACAATTAGAAGAACCCACATGGTGGACCAAGACCATTAAGAGGTTTATAGAAAATTCATTATGGCAAATAGGGTCAAAATGGTAATTTTATAGGGTGTGGTGCTTGCTGATTGGTCATGGCTTATGGTTCACTTGGTTCAGGCGGTCCATAGCTACAATAATGGCATGATCGGATGATAGCGGTGGATCCTGATCAAGATTGAATGGCTACAATTTTTTCAGGCTTGATACGATTTTCAGCTCATGCTAGGTGATGATCCGACGACAACGCTCATGCCAGATAGTGATCTAATGATCGAAACAACTCTCGGCAATGATTAAGGCATCCAACAATCATTCAATGGCCCAATTTTCTCCATCAAGCACAATCCAATAGCTAGAATCTATTCTAACTTGATTCGGGTTGATTGATGTCCATTTTTGATATTTTTTGTAGCATTGGATCACCATCTGACAGTCAGAACACATAGGAACTTCACAGAACCTTTGATCTAATGATTTTCTACTATTTTCTTTGATAAATACAAATCTATTTTAAGTGTTTAGTCCCATACTGCTAGATGGAAGAAGTATTAGCCCTTCAATGGCTATTTGAAGATCCTAGGATCCCTGTGCTGAGACATCTAGTCCAAGGGAAGCCATGATAAAGGATGGGAGTTAGGCTATAGTTGAAGGTTGCTTCGAGATAGATAGTGCCGAAAAGAAGAGCTAGACTTCTACGCCATCTCCACGCCGCTGTTGATCTGAAGATTAAGGGTTTTTTTTAATTTTTATTTTTTTCATTATTATATTTAAATTTTGACTTTTATTTTTAATATAAAATTAAGTTTATTGCTTTCTAAATTTTTGTTCTTTAATTTCTTGCTCTTTAAATTCTGCTGGTTTATTTTAATTATTTTTTAATTTTTTTGCAAGTAGATGCTAAGATCTAAATAGTAGATCTTAGTACCAAAGTTTAATTCTTCTGCATCATTTAAATTCTATAATTTTATTTTCTAACTTAATTTTTAATTTCAAAACTTTTTTCTTTTCTTTTCATAAAAAAATCAAAGATTTCAAAATAAAATCACTGCCTTCTTGTAGATTCAACCCGACTTGCTATTATCTTTGCACATTAAATTATTTTTAAAAAAGAAGTTGGAATTAAACTTATAATTATGGTATTATAACGATGGTATTGCGATCTATCAAGTTTTTGGCACCATTGCTGGGAAGATATAAAAAAATTAAAAATTTTGATTTCTTTGATTTTTTTTATTACCATTTTCTAACTTTTTCTTATTTATTTTATAGATAAAAAAAGGAAGAAGAAGAAGAAAAGAACAAAAGGATTCAGACAAGGAGGAAACTTCCAATCCTATTTGGTGAGATCAATCCTAAACCCTAATTTCTTTTATTATTTATTTTATTTTTAAATTAATTAAAAATTACTCACTTAAATCTAATTAAAAATCTTATGACAAGAGTAGAAATCTTAATTGCTTAGAGCATGCATCATATTAGTTTTTTTTTTATTATTATTTATTTTGGTGATTACTGGAGGCAAAGTAAGCTTCTCAAAATTCAATTAGTTGCATGCATCTAGTTTAAATTGCATAAAACCCCTTGCTTGAAAATTTTTTTCTTACATATTTAATTAAATCAAATTAAGGGCACAATCCAATTAATAAAGATAAGGTAGAAATTTGATCATCCTTTCTTGGCCCACAAACAACCAAGCAGCATCCATTATTGACCTAATTTTCTAAAATAAAATCAATTAGACATCGATCCTAGAAACTCGAGCTCAATAGGATAAGAAATCCTAAGAGTTGGACCAGGTTAGGATTAGTCAATTTAACTGGTATCTAAAATAAGTGATTCAGGAATCACATCCCGAAGGAAGATGGTTTATAATTGATTTCGTTAGCTTATCTGGCTAAGCACAATTAGTGTGTAAGACAAGCAATAGGGGGACTCCCACCAACCTTATACTTACCTAGCTAGTTGATTGTCTAACTCTCTACTTGGAGGGCTTGAAGGTGACGCTGGTGGTTATGAGCTATCTAGATCAAGGACAACTCTTAGTCTGGATTGCTTATCTAACTTGTTTGCTAATTAACATTAAACATAAATATAATTAATTCTTCTCTATCATCTCTAAATTCAGGACTCCTTAGGACTCTTCTTTAGAACTCTCTTCTTTCTCTTCTCTTTCTTTCTCTCTAAAATAATAAAAAAATAATAAAAAATATTTTAAAAAAATAAATTACACATTAGGGTTGCACTAGTACATGCACGGTAGGGGATTGCTATTACCTGACCTAGTTAAACCAAATCCAAAAATTGAATGACTGATTCATATGAAACCTAAAAATTAAATGGCTAAAAATAATGGAGAACCATCTAAGCAGATGAAGGAATATTTTACTCCTTCTACCGATAATCCATCGACTTGCATCCAATTACCAAATATCCCTGCTTGCCATTATGAAATCAAGTCGACCATAATCTAGATGCTCCCATCTTGCTATGGAAATACCAATGATGACCCTTACAAGCATTTGGATGAATTCTTAGAAATCTGCTCTACGGTAAAGATATAGAATTTTTTTTGATGACGCTCTTAGATTGACCTTGTTCCCTTTCTCATTAAAAGATAAAGCCAAGTATTGGCTTGGCACAATACGAAAATCAATTCAAACATGAATAGAGATGCAACATGAATTTCTTAAGAAATTTTATCTCATAGGTCAAACCAACACTATGAGGTGAGCTATTACTATATTTACTCAGCTTCCAAGGGAACAAATTCATGAATCATGGGAAAGACTTAAGAAACTTCTTAGAAAATGTCCACAGCATGGTCTATCTAGGTACTAAATTGTTCAAGCTTTTTATAAAGGTTTAGAAGAACAATATAGATAAATGGTAGATGCATCCTGTGGAGGCGCGTTTATGAGCAAAAGTGAGGATGAAGCTTATACCTTGTTTGAAACTTTAAGTGAAAATTCAATTTACCATGCTTCATTATCCTCTTATGAAAGATCAATTTCTCATCAAAAATGGATGGGAATATATGAAATCAAACATCCAGAACTAAGTTCTAAGGCTAACGTGAACCTATTAAATAAAGTTGACCTTCTTGCCCAAAAATTAGATCAATTTCTAAATCTAGTTCAACAATCTCCTGTACAATACACACCACATTCCATTTATTAGGAGATTTATTCTATTTGTGCTAGCCTAACCCATAGTGTGAGTGAATGTCCCACGATTGCATAGTTTCCATCCTTTATCCAAAAACAAGTTCAAGCTACTCAAGGTTACTACAAATTGGTCAATGACCCATTTTCAAATAGATAACCCAGGCTGGAGAAACCATCCTAATTTTTTTTGAAAACCACAATAGACTTAGACTCAAACCCAAACTCTATCAGTGCAAAATCATCAGAACAAATCCTAATACTAGAACTATGCCTATAATAGAGGTCAGCCTAGTTAGCTTTTCCAACCACCACATTATAATCAGCCCTCATACCCACCTCCTCAACAGACCAATCTAGTCGACGATCGATTTAACCAGCAATAATAATTAATTCGATCTTAACAACAATCAATTCTAAATTAACAACAATCCATCGTCAGGCTAAAAGCTCAAATAGAATAATTAGCTGAGTCTAGTATGACGAGAGAATCAGGTTACTTACCAAGCTAACCAATTGTCAGTCCTAAAAACAACCCACCCAATGTCCATCAACCACTTGGATTTAGTCATCAACCTATCATTCCACCTAAGAATCCCCAATTAGAGAATGGCAAAGCAATTTCTGAACTTTGAACTGGTAGGATTCTTAAGGACCCATACCAGGATTAGGTGATAGAGGCTAGTACTAATGCTAGCCAAGAAGAAAATTTAGAAGAAGATAGATGAGTTACCCAAGACATATAAATCCAAAGCTCCATTTCCTCAAGCCTTAGAAGCAGGCTCTTCCTGTAAAAAGCAAGAAGCACATAACGAGGAGTAATGAAACTATTTAAACATGTGCATATTAATTTATCCCTCCTCGATGTAATTCAGCATGTCCCGACCTACATTAAATTTTTCAAAGAATTTTGTACTCAAAAGCATGAGTGACGAACTAAAAGAATTATACAATTTGAGGATGTAAGTGCAGTCTTGTTAGACCCATTACCTCAGAAAATGAAAGACTCTGGTGCTTCATTAATTTCATGTGTTATAGGAGGTATAATCTTTAACCGAGCATTATTACACTTAGGAGCTAGTGTGAACCTAGTTCCAACCTCAGTTTATAAAAAATTTGGAATAGGAGAACTTAAACTGACATCGGCTATTTTACAATTAACTGATAGATCTATAAAAATACTACATAGTTTAATTAAAGATGTTTTAGTTAGAGTAGATAAATATTATTTTTTAGTAGATTTTCTCATACTTGATATAGAACCATCTCAAGAGCTGAACCAAAATTTCATAATTCTAGGTCATCCATTTCTAGCTACTACTAATGCCAATATCAATTATAAGACAGAAGCCATGGATATTTCTTTTGGGCATCAAAAGGTAAGAATAAATATTTTTAATGCCTCTAAGCACACCCAAGAGGAGGAAGACTACTTTGTAATCAATCAGATAGATGAGATAGTTGAACCTGATTTTTTTCTAGATTTACTCAAGAACGATCTTCTAAATAAGCTTGTCAAAGAAATTCCAGACCAAGAGGTGAATACCCTGCTTGATTCACCTCACCCATCATATACATTACCTTGGTAAATAAAAAATGAGCCCTTACTTGAGCAAAAAATTAAACCATTACGTCCTTCAATTTAGGCCCCACCACAACTTGAACTAAAACCTTTGCCTAAATTACATAAGTATGTATTTCTATGATTAAAGAAAACCCTACCAGTAATCATTGCTTTTGACCTAACTCTTGAACAGGAAGATCAAGTAGTAGATATTTTGAAAACATATGAGGAGGCCATAGGTTCCACCATCGTCGATTTAAAAGGCATTAGTCCATCAATATGATGGAAAATATGCAGGGTTTTATGCTTAAATTTTAAAATATTTTTGAAATAAATCATAGCGGAAGATGCAGATTAAACTATTTAATCTATAAAAGCATGTAATCTAATTACTAAACTCTACATCTAGGATCTATAATATGTCATAATGCATGCATAAATCTAAAAATAAAAGTTTTGGTATTGATCAAATCAATACCCTAGATCTAGAATAGTTCTAGATCTAAATCCTAGATTGCATCTAGGTGAGAGAAGAGATCAAATCTCTTACCTTCATGCGGATCGAGAATTTCATGGTTGATTTTTGTTGTTGCCTTTGGAGCTGCACACGCATCTGGCCTCTACAGAAAGTCCACACAAAGCTGCTGAAGGAATCAGATCTAGATTTTCACGGACAGATCTTGAAACTTTTTCAAGATCATGCAGCGAAAGATTTAAATAAATTAAATATTTATTTAAATAAATATGTAAATATCTAGATCTCAGATCTATTATATGATTAAGGTATGATATTAAATCAAAAATTAAAATCAAATAAGAAAGAAAAAGGTTGATCAAATCAACCTAGATCTCTACACTACATCAAATGCAGGTATGAAGTTAATAGATCAGATCTACTACCTAAGCAAGTTAGATGTTCTAACTTACTGATCTAGACTTGAGGATGAAGTCATGAGCTGCACACACATCTGACCACTAGGAGTCATCCACATAAGCCCACGAACACGATCAAAATCCTGATGCAGGAAATCAGCATAGTATGCTAGCACTGTATTGATCTTTCTTTGACGGTTGATCCAATGCTTCCTTCTTCAAAACTTGGATACTCCAAAATATCAAAAGAAAAGAAGAAAATTTGTGATATTGAGACACCTCTCAAAAGCTCATAAAAAGGGAGGAAGAGATCTGAAACAAAAACCCTAGAAGAAGACCCTCTTCTTCTTCTTTGTTCTTTTTCTAGACACCCTTATTTGTGTTTTCAATATCTCCATGATCCAGATAAATTTTTCTCTAATTTTTTTACACCAAAGAGGACTCTCAAATTTCTATAATTTAAAAAAATTTTAGTAAAAATTTTATTTAAATAAATAGATATATAGAGTCCAAGTTAGGTCAAAAACCTGGACTAGGAAGGACCAAATAAGGAAAGTTGTTGGGGCGCCCAACTCTTGGGCGCCCCCACCTTTTTCTTGCTGTGGACCAGCAAGGGGGCACACAAAGAAATATCCTCTTTTACCATAAAAATCAAAGAAAATAAGGAAGGATGGGTTGGCATACTTATGGGAAGAGTTTTGGTTGACAAGGATTCTATGAGATAGAATCCTTAAGCAAAACTAATTCCCCTTTTAACTTGGTCTTCGAACAAACTTCCATATGAGAAAAAGAAAGAGAGAAGGAAGGCATGAGTAACCTTGGGTGTGGAGATTATTCATGTAAAAATACAAAGAGAAAAGGATGGGGCGCGAGGATTAGGTGGTGTAAGGAATATGAAGTACTAGTCACACTAGGACTCCTATTTTGACTTGGTCAAACAAAATCTTTTAACCAAATAAAAATAAGAGTAAACCAATCTAATTAAATAAGACCTTAACCCATTTAAAAATTTAATTAAATTATATTAAATTAGATTTAATTTTATTTTAATTTTTTAATCAAATTAGAAAATTAGGTTGACCCAAGTCCTAGTTAGACTAGGACTAGTTTTTCCTTGCACTTGACTTATTCAATCAAGCCCAAACCAAATCTAATTAAATCATATTTAATTAGACTTAATCTCAGCCTTTTGGCTTAATCAAATTAAGCTAGTTAGCAATTAAATTGCTAATCGATCCTTTTGCAATACTTGCACTAGGTTAAACACCAATCGTATTGATTATTTAACCCTAAAATGATTCTAAATCGTTGATCAACCATCCGATCGGAATGTGAAGTCTAATGTGTGTGACCTCATAGGTCCAAACCTAAGCCAATAGCATAGGAAATAAATTTTTATACCTAATCAAAGTTGACCATCTAGAAATGATACCCAATGGCCGGATAGGTTCGAAAGGTGTAGAACACCATCCTTAGAATCCAATGCGAATATAGTTTCCATATAATTCATCCCCTTGACCATAATGCTCATAGGACACCTCAAAGTTCAACTGTCAACTTTGATTAGGTTGTCGACATTATATTTTAAAATATCAAATCCATCTGATGGATTATCCTGGCCAAGATTTTGCTATATTGAAATACAGTGATACATTCTTCTCCAACTCTTGGAGTGGTCAATTCCATCTTGATCACACTCCGACTTTGCAAGCACTTGACTTGGAGTCTAGTCAATTCCATCTTGATCACACTCCGACTTTGCAAGCACTTGACTATGCCCAGAAGCTTTCTATTGTTGAATTAAAAATTCAGTTAGTTTGGTACCAACGCATAGTGGGTTGCTTGCAAGTCACTGAGGTGATCTCAGATCTAAAGGATACTTATACCTATATCCCATCAGAGACATTCTCGATAGTAGAATGCTCTGGAGTTGGTCACGTTCAATGACGATGTACCCATACATCTTATCTGTATGCCATATCAGTGTCTCCACACTCCTTAGTTAAGAGGACAATCAACCTATATGGCATGTAGCGACCTATGCTCGATAGACGTTGTCTTTCTAATTAGCAGCCTATCATTTGATCGTGACCAAATTTAAGGACTAATCGATAAATCATCGATACTAAATAGTCCTAAGAACTTCATCACAATAATGGAGTTCATTAAAAGATGTAAATTTATTATGAAAAAGATGCCATAAATTTTTTATTAATTAATAAATTAATTATAATATCTCAATCATCAATAGATTGATGATTGACTTTAGGACATAATTTCTAACAGCTGCAACATATATTGAAGATTGTCGAACAAAGATCCGCTCGAAGTACTAGCTTCACGCGGATCCCTCCAAATGGTTAATCTAAAAATTATTCTTTTGATCTCTTGAACACTCCAAGAGATAATGAATAAGAGGAGAAATCAGGAAGAAATCCAACCCTTAGATCTCCTAAAAATTAAAAAATAAAAATAAGAAAAAATATACTAAGAGAAGATAGATCTTCTATTTTAGGACATCAATGATTGGTGTCCTCAAAACATCTCTATGTTAGGATAAGAGAAAACCTTCTTCTCTAGGCTTTTCCCATGTTTCTAGATCTAACATTATTTGATTTTTCTTATAGTAAAATTCCACAAATAAAAAGAGAAGAAGGGTTCTCAAAGAAATCCTAAGAGAAGACCTTTCTTCTCTTCTTCTTCTCTCATCAGGACATGCTCAGATCATGTTCAAAAAGAACATCATGCTCCAACAACTTAGAGCACTCATCCCCACATCCTATTCCTCTCTCTCTCAGATTTTTTATCATAGAAAAATTACAAAGAAATAAGAAGAAAATAAATCTTGAAATAAAACTATAAGAGAAGATATTCTTCTCTCTTACCTTTGTCTTCATCAAGACATGAACTTTTCATGTCTTAATGGAAAACTTTTCTCCAAAGAACTAGGCACCATCTTTCCTCATGCCATTCCTCTCCTTTTTTTGATTATGTGCATGGAATAACATGGATTTTTGATGCCAACTCTTATCTCATAAGAGGCACCACAAAATAAGGGAAGACAAGGTCAAATGACCTAGTCAAACATGAAAGTTATGGGGGCATCCAACTCTTGGACGCCCCTCCTATTTTTTTTGGACACCCATCCTATTTTTTCTGTGTGAAGACTAGGAAACCATGAACAACGGAGAAATAAAGTGGTGAAAAAAAAAAATAAAGATGGGCATGGGAATTATTTCCAAAAGAGGAGGAAGTAGTTTTGGTTTGAAGGGACTCCATCAAATAGAATCCTAGTCAAAACTAATTGCCATCTTTGACCAAGTCAAAAATAATTCCAAATCAAACCAGATATAGGGCATGGAGAAGCACTTGTTGGCATGGAAAACATCATGCAAAGATCTGCAAATAAATATGGGGCATGGGACCATTGGCACAAGGGAAGAGTGAGAGTCCCAATCCAATTAGAACTCTTCTTGTTTGACCAGGTGAAAACTATTTTGAATCTAATTCAAACTAGATTAAATACAACCTAATTAAGGATGATCTTAGTCTAACTAGGAGTCCAATTAAATCAAATTAAACTATATTTAGTTCTAATTTAAATTCTAACTCAATTAAAAATTAGGTGCACTCAAATTCTAGTCCAACTAGAAATTATTTTTTTCTTGCAATTGACTTATTCAATAAACCAATTAAACTTAATCTACATAAGTTTAAACTAATTCTAATTAAATCTAATTCAATTAGACTTGATCTCAGTCCAATTGCTCAATCAAGTTAAGCTAATTAGCAATCCAATTGTTAATCAATCCTCCTATAATACTTGCATTAGCTCAAACATCAATCGCATTGAATGTTTGACCTTAGAATAATTCTCAATCATCAATTAATAATCTAATCAGATTACAACCTCTTATGTATGTGACCCCATAGGTTCGAACTTAAGCCAATAGCATAAAAACTAATTTTTGTACTAATTAAAATGACCATCTAGCAATGGTACGCGACATTCGGATAGGTTGAATGTATACAAAGCAACATTCTTAGAATCCTAGCCCATGGTTATCTTATAATTTATCCCTTTGACCAATAATGCTCAAGATGACTTTGAGTACACTATCAACACTCATACAAGTCATCTCTATTATATTTCAAAATTTTGCAAATTCTATGACTCCTCACGAGGATTATCCAGGCCTAGATTTTGATAAATTAAAACACAGTAAGACATTATTTTTCTGAAGTTAATCAGAAGTGGTCAATCACATCTTGACTCATACATCAACTTCATAAGTACTTGACTATATCCAAAAACCTTTCGAATCTATATTAGAAATACAAATAGTCCGACACCAAAGTATAGTGAGTCGCTTGCAAGTCACCATGATGATCTCAGATCGGAGGGATACTTATATCCATTGGCCTTAGCTAGCTACTCTTGACAGTAGAGTGCTACATTAGTCAAGTTCAGTGCAAATGTACTCCTACATCTCACCTTGATGCCATACCAGTGTCTCCACACCACTTGGTAATAAGGACAATCAATGCATATGGCATATATCGATCTACACTCAATAAGTTATCGTCCTTATTAATAACTCATCATTTGATCGTAAATAGTTTAATAATCATCTAATAAATCCTCCTTTATCAATTGATTATGGTTATAAGAACTCCATCATAATTTAGGCATTCATTTAAGAAGGATAGAACTTTTATGATGAACTAGCCAAATAACTATTATCATTAATAATTCATGTACATGTTCCAATCATATTTAACTTAGATGATTGGCTTTAGGTCATATTTTCTAACAACTTCCAATTAGACTAAAGCCAATCAGAATGATATCAAATATCCTATCTTCCACTTGAGTTCGTAGAACTTCTTAGTTTCGAGGCCTTAACAAATGGATCGGTCAAGTTCTTCTTTTTCATCAATCTTCTAAAGATCGACATCATCCCGATCTAAAATCAAAGTTGATTGTGTTGCCCAGATATGGCTACCCAAGGGGGGGGTGAATTGGGTATTTCAAATTTTAAGCTTAAGATGTGAGTAAATTGATCTATTTAAGTATCAAATCAAATAAGCTATGTAATGTGCAGTGAATAAAAGTAATGAAATAAAAGCACACAATTATAAATACAATTATTTTATAGTGGTTCGGTGCCAAACTCTGCACCTACATCCACTTTCCATGTATACACCTTGGGAATTCAACTATAATTCTTAACAAGAATTATAGTTCGATTATTTTTTGATCTCACAATCAGACCCAGTTGAGTTTTTCTAGCTCACCAACCAAAATCGTACATGATTATTTTTTGGGCTTACAATTAATTCAATTGGTTTTCTCCGGATCACCAACAAAACCTCATAAGTGTTTGTTTTTCTTCGGGCTAACAATCAACCTCGATTGATTTTCACTTTGGCTTATCAATCAAACCACTACAATCATCCAACTCAAGGCTTGGACCAACCCAAATTTCTCATCCCAAAAAACTTGAAATAAAATATAAAATTATAATAAATAAAATAAAAATAAACTCTTCGAAGCTTAAGAGAAGAAATTCTAGGAGCTTGGTTTGTTGGCTTGATTTCTTCTCTTTGAATACTTGAGGGAAGTAGTAGATGATCTTCTACAGCAATGGTTTGGCTTCTCTCAAAGTGAAGATGTTAGAAGGATAAAGGAATATCTGAAAATCACTCCTCTTTTCTTTTCTGCTCACTTCTTTGGATTTCTCAAAGAATGCATAATAATCTCTTTAAAAACCACTTTTTAATGCTCCAAGTATTTTCTTACATATTCTAGAGGTTTCTTACTATTACAAGTCACAAACATAGGCTTCTAGAAGTGATCTAGCCATTGGAGAATAGAAAATAAGCATTGAAAAGCTTATGGGATGAAAAAGCTGTAGTTCTAAAAACTAGCCATTACAGGCACTGGGCCGGCTTAGTTTCAGACTGGGTCGGCTCAGTCTCATTAGATTGGCTCAGTTTATAGCTGGATCAGCTCAGTCCTCTGCATCTTAAAAATTTTACTTTCTGTACTTTCTATCTTCTATTTCTACTAAGACTAAGTCGGCTCAGTTCTAGACTAGGTTGGCCTAGTTTGTATGCCATGCATGCCAAAGATAGTTTGTGACCCTTTCTTCTCCAAATAATTTATAATATATACTTACCTTTTTGACTTGATTTTATCTCCATTAAGATATTAAGTTTGAAGTTTCAAACTATACATTCTCATAAACATAGTTTGACTTTGTAACTTATACTTAAAACTCTTTGTCATCATCAAAATCAATCTTTGGGCCAACAATCTCTCCTTTTTTTATGATGATAAAATTTTTGAGTATATGCAAATAATATGTAGTGAATTTTTAAAAGATTACATATTTTAAAAGCATAAAATCACTAAATAATAAGAACATATTTTATTTTAGTTAAGCTCAAGCATATACTCGACAATAACTCTTCCCCTTTTTTACAACATCAAAAAGAACAACTCAAAAGGAGGTGATTAATAAAATTAATAGAGTAAATTCTTCTTTAATAGTCCAAAAGCATTAAACTCCTCCTTAATATTATAGTCAATTGAGTTCAATTTTTATTCAAAATTTGCTTCCTCTTACTATCCATTTTGTTGCCCAGATAGACAACCCAAGGGGGGGGGGGGGGGGGCTAATTGGGTTTTTAAAAATTAAAACAGATATGTGTAGTGCTAAATGATTAAAATCTAAGTGAATCAAGTGTAAGAGCAAATAGAAGACACAATTAAGAAAACACACACAAACAAGAGAATTTTATAGTAGTTCAGTGCTCTCCCAGCACCTACGTCTACTCCCCAAGCACACTATTGGGAATTTCACTATAATCCTGCAAGATTACAGTCGGATAATTTTTTTGGGGTTACTATCTAAAAACTCAATTGGTTTTTTTCTAGGTTCACCAAACACAACCCTTACAAGAATCAGACAAATCAATCTAAATAAACAAAGGAGAGAAAAAGCCCCAAAACTCAAGTTTCAGCTCCCGTTGAAATCAAGTACATGAAAACAGGAAAAGGAGTTTTACAACTCGAAATGCCCCTTTGAATGAGCAGAAAAGTTGTCCTTATAGTTCATTGAAAGCCTCTTTGAATGTGTGGAGTTAATGCACTTAAGGATTCTTCAAAGCTTGAGAGAATAGATTGATTGGAGATTGGATATTCATTCAAGAATAGAATGTGCTTTTCTTTCTCTTATTTTTTGCTTCTATTGAAAAATAATTTTTCTTCCTTTTATATCTCCAGCATTTTCTTTTTTTGCTGATGATTGGAGTCTAGAAAAAGCAAAATCTGATCGTTGGAGAGCAGCAACTAGCCATTGGAATGGAAAAAATCTGACCTAAAATGCCCCATCAAAAAGCTATTGCCATGTCTCGAGACATCTCGGTTTATCTCGAGATGTCTTACCAGGTTACGAGGCCTCTTGGATTGATTAGAAGAGCTCTCATCTTTAGTCGCATGAAAAATCATCTTTCTAAAAAAAATGGCTTGCCTCAGATCAAGACGTCTCGGTTTTGAATGAGATGTCTCGCTGAAACTACAAGATCTCTCGAGAATCCTATGAGATCTCTGACTCTCAAAGCACAAAAACTGAGTTTCTATCACCTAAGATCGAGATGTCTCGAGATTCACTCGAGACTTCTCGAAACCAAGCCAGAACAATATTTGCTGCATGCCAGTCCACTCGAGAACTCTCGAAAAAAATTCGAGACATCTCGAAGATTGCTTTAAGGTAATTTTAGGAAATTTGAATTTTATTTGATTTCTACTTTATATCTTTCTTATTTTTGATCAAAGAGCTCTCTTTCTTCTGATATTGAATACTTAAAACAAAATATATTAGTAATCACTTGCTTTAATATTTGTTCATCATCAAAATCACTTAGGGGGTCAACAATCTTTCCCATTTTGATGATGACAAAACATTAAGCAAGCCATAAAAGAAATGTAAGCAATGTATATCAAGAACTAATGAATGTAAAATTTTTGTGCTAAAGCTCTCCCTTAGTGTATGCTCTCATGAAATGAATAGGATTTGAATAACATTCTTTTCATTTTGTATTTGTTCATTTCAATCATTTCATTTTCTAAAAGTCCCTTTTTGTGAATTTGAATTTTTGATTTGAATGATTATATGTTTGTATTTTGTAGGTTAGATTTAATTATGCATTTACATATTTCTTCTTAATATTTCTCCCCCTTTTTGTCAGCAACAAAATCACAACAAGGAGAGAATCATAAAAAGGCAAGAGCATGAAAAAGATTGAATTAGGAGTGTTTAGGATGATAGAGAGAGACCAAAAAATAATCCAAAAAATTTAATATTAAATATTTTTATAGAGGATCACATACACCAAGTTCACCCCAAATTTTAAAGAATCTATCTTCACTTAGAGATTTTATAAAAATGTCAGCTAATTAATTTTTAGTTGAAATAAATTCAAGCATAATGTTATTATTTTGAACATGATCTCTAATGAAATGATGTCTAATTTTAATGTATTTGGTTGTTGAATGTTAAACAGGAGGTTTTGTCAGATTTATGGCATTAGTGTCATCATATTTAATAGGTATCTTGTTTTGCTTAATTCCAAAGTTTTCGAGTTGTTGTTTGAACCAAAGTATTTGAGCACAGCAACATATTCGGCCTCGACCGTTGACAGTGCTATAGAGTTTTGCTTTTTGCTATACCAAGAGATCAAGTTTAATCTTAGAAATTGACAAGTGCCACTAGTACTCTTTCTATCAATTTTACATCCTCCATAGTCTACATTAGTGTATCCAATCAATTCAATGGAAGATTATTTTGAGTACCAAAGACCTAAGTTGTGTGTATAGATCAAATATCTAAAAATTCTTTTAACAACTAATAAGTGTGATTCTTTAGGGTTAGATTGAAATCTAGTACACATGCATACACTAAATAATATATTAGGCCTACTTGCAGTTTAGTAAAGTAAGGATCCTATCATACCTCTGTAGAGCTTTTCATTTACATTCTTACCATTCTCATCTTTGTCAAGTTTGCAAGAAGGGCTCATGGGTGTGTCGATTTCCTTTTCATTTTTCATGCCAAACTTCTTGAGCGTCTCCTTAATGTACTTTGTTTGGCTAATGAAAATGCCTTCCTTTGATTGTTTGACTTGTAGTCCAAGGAAGAAATTCAACTCCCCCATCATGCTCATTTCAAATTCACTTTGCATCAACTTAGCAAACTCTTGATAAGGAATTTCATCAGTAGCTCCGAATATGATGTCATCTACATATATTTGAACAATAAGAAGGTCATTATTTTTTTTTTTCAAAAATAGTGTGGTTTCTACACTTCCTCTAATAAAATCATTTTGTAAGAAGAATTTGCTCAATCTCTCATACCAAACTCTAGGTGCTTGTTTAAGTCCATTGAGTGCTTTATTTAACTTATATATATGATTGGGAAGTGAGTGATTTTCAAATCTGGATGGTTGTTCTACAAATACTTCTTCGACAATATAACCATTTAGAAAAGTACATTTCACGTCCATTTAAAATAATTTAAAATTCATATAATAGGCAAAAGTAAGTAACAATCTTATAGCCTCTAATCTTGCTACAGGTGCATATGTTTCATCAAAATCAATTCCTTCTTTTTGATTATATCCTTCAGCAACTAATCTAGCTTTATTTTTTACAAGATTACCATGTTCATCTAGTTTATTCCTAAATACCCATTTTGTACTAATTATATGATGATTTATAGATCTATTTACAAGAGTCCATACATTATTTTTTTCAAATTGGTTTAGTTCATCTTGCAAGGCTAGCATCCAATTAGAGTCTTGTTCAGCTTCTTCTATGTTTTCAGATTCTATTTGAGAAACAAATGCAAGATAATCAAATATATCCTTAAAAGAGGATCTAGTTCTTATCCCTTGTGAAGGATCACCTAAAATCAATTCCTTTGGGTGATTATGTGCATACCTCCACTTCTTGGGTAGATCTCTATGATCATTAGATGCTTCAATCTCAACATCCTTATCTTGTTCAATGATTGTTGTATAGTTATCCTTGTCATGAATGATGTTGTCCCTTAAGTTTAGCTCCTTCATTCCATCTTCGAGAATTCTTGTATCATCATCAAAAGTATCTTCTTTTCTCAAAGAATGATTGCTAGCTTCATCAAAAATGATATGTATTGATTCTTCAACAACTAAAGATTGTTTGTTGAAGACTCTATATGCTTTGCTAGATATAGAGTATCCAAGGAATATACCTTCATCTGGCTTAGCATCAAATTTGCCTAGATTATCTTTACCATTGTTATGAATAAAACATTTGCAACCAAAAGTTTGAAAATAATTAATATTAGGTCCTTTTCCTTTCCAAAGTTATAGGGGGTTTTCTTTAAAATCGGATAAATAGAAACTCTATTTAGGATGTAACATGCTGTATTAATGGCTTCAGCCCAAAAGTATTTGGGTAGATTCCCTTCACACAACATGGTACGGGCCATGTCAATTAAGATTCTATTCTTTCTTTCAACAACTCCATTTTGTTGAGGGGTTCTAGATGCTGAAAAATTATGTTCCATGCCATGTTCATTGCAAAATTATTCAAAGTATTTATTTTCAAATTCTATGCCATGATCACTGCGGATACATACCATAGTAGAGTTCTTTTCATTTGTTATTTTCTTGTAAAACTTTGAAAATAATGAAAATGCTTCATCTTTGTGAGTTAAAAATAGAACCCAAGTGAAACGAGAATAATCATCAATAATTACTAGACCATACTTCTTTCCTCCTAGGCTTGTGGTCCTAGTGGGTCCAAACAAATCCATCTAAATCAATTCAAGAGGCCTATAAGTTGAAGCTACATTTTTGGATTTGAAACTTCTTCTAGTTTGTTTTTTGAATTGGCAAGCATCACAAACATGATCAATTTAGAAATTTAGTTTTGGTAGTCCATTAACTAAGTCTTTATTATGGAATTTATAAAGAGTATGCATACTAGCATGACCTAATCTTTGATGCCAAAGCCAACTAGTTTCTTTTATGTTAGCATTCATTGCACCAAGGCATTGGCCACTCTTCATGGCAATTTCATCAAAATTCACCATATAGATGTTCCAATGCCTAAATCCAATGAATTTTAAACTATCATCCAAGGAACTAGATACTTTGCACAAAGAAGATTCAAATGAGACTTTAAAACCTCGATCACATAGTTGACTAATACTAAGAAAGTTATGTTTTAAATTATCAACTAATAATACATTATCTATAAAGGTCGAAGGAGTAATCTAAATTTTACCATAGCCAATTATTTTACCTTTGCCATTATCGTCAAAGGTTACTACTCCCCATTCCTTTCTTTCTAGGGTAATGAATTATTGCTTGTCATCCAACATATGCCTTGAGCAGCCGCTATCTATATATCAATCCCATTTTGATCCTTAGGCTGCAAGGCATTCCTGCACAAACAATCAAGTGATAGTTTTAGGTACCCAAGTCTTCTTGGGTCCTTTAGGGTTAGTAGATATGGTTCCTTTTGAAACCCAAATGCTTTGAACATGCTTTTTATTAACTCTTCTAGTATTGCATTCAAAAGTCTTGTGTCCTACCTTTTTGCATTTAAAGCAAATGGTATGAGAAGTGCTATTAGTGATGGGTGCAGTGAAGAAATTTTTTAGAAACTTGATTTTGTCTTTGGATTTATATCCTAGTCCGGCCTTATCATAAACTCCTCTTTGACTATTTAAAATCATTTGCAATTTTTCAAAACTACAAGTAAATTTATCAATTAAAGGCTTTAATTTATCCAATTCATCCTTTAGGATTTTATTTTCTTCTTTTAACTTATTGTTTACCTCATCCTTTTCTCTCAAGAGTGTTTGAGTCATTTCCTTAAGATTTCTACTTTTTGAGCTTATCTTTTTGAAATCTTTCATCAAATCATAAAAAGCATCTTGAAGCTCATCAAAGATAAAATCTGAATCAAAAGTAGAGGATACCTCATCATCTTATGCCATAAAGCATAAGTATGCTTCATTTTGATTTTCTTCCTCTATGCTTGACTCGTCGCTGTTGCTCCAAGTTGCTAACATGGCTTTCTTTTTGACTCTTTTTGGCTCCTTGTTCAATAGAGAACATTAAGCCCTAAAATATCCTGGCTTCTTGCATTCATAGCAAGTGGGCTAATCTCTCTTTTTTTCTTTTTCTTTCTCCTTGCTGGCTTCTCCTCTAATGAAGTTTCTCTTCTTCAATCCTTATCTTCTTCTTCCCATAATTTTTTTGAATTTTTTGATCACCAAGGCCATGTCTTCATCATTTTCCTCACTAGTGGATAGATCATCTTCTTCTTCATCAGCCATGGATTTTAGCGCTATTATTTTCTTCTTCTTATTGTCTTCCTCATTGTACTGACTCATGGCTAGCTCATGTGTCATCAAGGATCAAATGAGCTCCTCTAGTGGCAGTGTGTTTAGATCCTTTGCCTCCTAGATGGCAGTTATTTTGGCTTTTCATGACCTAGGCAAAGACCTGAGGATCTTTCTCACCAATTCACTATTAGTGTAAACTTTACCTAAGCTTTTTAAACCATTTAGAATATTAGTGAATCTTTTGTACATGCTAGTGATAGATTTAGTGGGGTCAATTTTAAATAACTCATATTGGTGAACTAGCATGTAAATTTTAGTTTCTTTAATTTGATTTGTCCCTTCATGTGTGACCTTAAGTCTATCCCAAATTTTCTTTGCAGAATTGTAAGTGGAGATTCGGTTAAACTCATTTGCATTAAGGACACAATAAAGTACATTCATTGCCTTGGCATGTAATTGGACAAGTTTCTTATCCGTTTCATCCTAATCCTTCTCCGGCTTAGAAGATGATGTGCCATTGACAATGATTGTAGGTGTGTGTGGGCCATTGACAATGACACTCCATATGTCATAATCAAGGGCTTGAATGAAAATGCGCATGTGAGCTTTCCAATAGGTATAGTTGGACCCATTGAAAAGAGATGGCCTATTTGTGGATTGCCCTTCGACAAGTGAATCTCCTAGTTGGATTGACATGATGTTTATCTCTAGTTGATAATATCAACAATTAGTAGAGAACCAAGGCTCTGATATCAATTGTTGCCCAAATAGACAACCCAAAAGGGGGGGGGGGTAAATTGGGTTTTCAAAAATTAAAATAGATATGTGTAGTATTAAATGATTAAAACCTAAGTAAATCAAGTGTAAGAGCAAATAGAAGATACAATTAAGAGCACACACACAAATAAGCGAATTTTATAGTGATTCGGTGCTCTTCCAGCACCTACATCCACTTTCCAAGCACACTCTTAGGAATTTCACTATAATTCCATAAGATTATAGTTGGATAGTTTTTCTGGACATACTATCCAAAAACTCAAGTTGATTTTTTTCTAGGTTCACCAACCACAACCCTTACAAGAATCAAACGAATCAATCTGAATAAATAGAGGAGAGAAAAAGCTCCAAAACACAAGTTTCAACTCCTGCTGAAACTAAGTACATGAAAAGAGAAAAAAAAATTTACAACCCAAAATGCCCCTTTGAATGAGCAGAAAAGTTAACCTTGCAGTTTGTTGAAAGCCTCTTTGAATGTGTAGAGTTAATGCACTTGAGGATTCCTCAAAGCTTGAGAGAACAGATTGATTGGAAATTAGGTATTAATTCAAGAATAGAGCGTGCTTTTCTTTCTCTTGTTTCTCTCTTCTTTTGAAAAATAATCTTTCTTCCTTTTATATCTCCAGTATTTCCTTTTTTCTGATGATGATTGGAGTTCACAAAAAATAAAATCTAACCATTGGAGAGTAGCAACTAGTTATTGGAATGAAAAAAATCTGACCTGGAATGCTCCATCAAAAAGCTGTCGCCATGTCTCGAGACCTCTCAGTTTGTCTCGAGATGTCTCATCAGGTTATGAGGCCTCTCGGATTGATCAGGAGAGTTCTCATCTTCAGTTGCATAAAAAATCATCTTTCTAGAAAAAATGGCTCGCCTGAGATCGAGACGTCTCGCTGGAACCGCGAGACCTCTCGAGAATCCTACGAGACCTCTTGCTCTCAGAGCACAGAAACTATGTTTCTATCACCTAAGACTGAGACATCTTGAGATTCACTCGAGACTTCTTAAAATTGAGCCAGAACAGCATTTGCTGCATGCCAGTCCACTCGAGAGCTCTCGAAAAAAAATTGAGACATCTCGAAGACTGCTCCAAGGCAATTTTAAGAGATTTAAATTTTATTTGATTTCTACTTTATGTCTTCCTTATTTTTGGTCAAAGAGCTCTCTTCTTCTGATATTGGAATACTTAAAATAAAATATATTAGTAATTACTTGCTTTAATATTTGGTCATCATCAAAATCACTTAGGGGGTCAACACATTTCTTGCTTATTCTTGATCAATTTTGTATCTAATAACCAAATTAAAATCATATTATTAAAAAAATATCATAACATTTTGAGTTATTTAATATGTTAAATTTACTTTCTTCATTTATCAAATTCTCTCCTCCTTTTTGTCATTATAAGTATTTGCTATAATTTAAGATACCAATCGAGTTTGAAAGTATTTCTTTAAGAAGTTCAACCTATTAAACAAATATATTAATTTTTAAATTATTCTTAAACTTTAATAATGAAAGTTCATGAATTAATTTTATTCAATATATCTTTAATCATAATCAATTATAATAACATCATCAAAATCAATAAGATATACATTAAGTCATTTGACATCCAATTGATGGTACGATAATCATCAAATCAACTAAGATCAAAGTATAAGATTATTGCAAGCTTTGAGAGATCATCAAAATTTGTCAATTTACTAAATTTTTGACAATACATGAAAAACTATTCAAATTGAGGAATCATAATATACAAACATGTTAATGGATCATTAAAATAAATTTAACAATAATTGGTGGTGTGATGTCAAAATAACTTTAGCTTTTACCAAGTATCATATTCATTATTTTGAGATTAAATGCTTTCCTATTGGCTGAAAAAACATTTAAAGTCTTTGGTATGGGGTGTTTTCCAGAAATGTATCTTATCAGTTACAAATAAATTTGAAGGAAAATCCTGATTTCCCGGTCCAGGTTCGTCCAGATCTGATCAGATCAAGAGATATATTTCAAAAATTTTTCTCTTGATCCTCAATCAGATCTTGATATGTTTCAGATCTGATTCTTATTATTTTAATAAATAAAATAAAATAAGATAAATTAAATCAAATTTAATTTACCTGATTTGGGTAATCCTATTACCCTGTAGATGATCCTGATTGCAGCGGAAGGTTCTGGATCTAGCCACGCAAGCGCCTGGCCTCTACCGGTATCCACTCGGGTTGGATCTGGAGATCCTCTTCTTCTCTATCACACCTCCAAAAATCAGATCTGGATCTGATCTGGAGGATCTTCAAAACTCCTTTTGAAGATCAGCAGTCGTCCTTTTGCAGCAGTGCAGCCTTCTTGCTTTTGATCGCCTTTCTTTTGATCTGGAATCGCACCAACCTAAGTCCAAAACTCTTTTGGACGTGGAGAGGCAGAGGGGAGGAAGAAGTTTATGGCATGGAGGAAGGAGGGGAGAGGCAGCCTTGGGGCGTGGGAAATCTCTATTCTAATTGCATTAGAATCTAGGGTTGGGCGCAGGGTCTTATTTATAGACCTAAGCTTGTGATCCAACTCCTCTTCCTCTCAACCAATCACAACCCTTTGTGAAATCAGATCTAAATCTGATTGGTTGGAATAGAGACCCCTGGATTCCTCCTTAGAGGGCGCCTAAGACCAGTCAAACTGGATTCTTAGTAGAACTCTGATTGGAATCCAAAAGGGAGGTGGAGTCCTTGTCCAACAAGGACTCCTAGGCGCCTCCAACTTGGGCTCACGCCACCCTAGGGTGGCGTGCGCCCTTCTCCTTGCCAGGTTCTGGCAGGGGGACAGGCCCCCACCAGCTCTCCAATAGGTGCATGACATGTGGTCAAAAGTCAAAGTGTCAATGGTCAACATTTGACCAGTCAAAGGTCAGACTTTTGACCAAAGTCAAAGGAACAAGAAATGGCAGGTGACCAAAAATGGCAGGTAATGTCTTACAAATAAGACAACCTTCTCTAACTTGGACAACCTCCAGTTAGACCATATGAAGGCCTCTGATTGAGCACAAACTCCTTTGGCTCAGTCAGGACAACTTATTTGTGATAGTAAAAGAAGAACGTTAGGTTCAATCGAGTGCTAGCACGATTTCCTTGAACCTAATTGAATCTCATTCAGATCAATTGAACTAGATCAGTTCAATTGATGATCACCAGATTCAAACCCTTGTTTGTGTGACCCAGTTAGGTTCAGTTCTGTATGGTAATGGGATATGTCATGATCTCTATCATAGACATCATCGAAACTCCTTTCGATGGATCAGAACTCTTCTGATTCGAACAGCTAGAATGATCGATCATCTAAATCATTCTAATTGCTCCCAAAATCCACCAGTGACACCTAGCAGTATATGGTGGCAACCCATCAGAGCTGAATGCGAACCTCTTGGTGCAGCTACCTGTGTGATTAAGTTCTTCTATCTTGAGCCCCGATCAGATTAGGGTTAAGGTAAACTCGTCAAACCCTAGTCTCTGTCATATGATGTAATCATTCGATTCGAGTCCAATGTGAAAATCTAAATAGAAACTCTTTCTATTATTTCACTCTGCCATGGCCATGGGCTTCAGGACTTGATTCTCATGATTCATCATAGGGCTGCTCCTCTACCACCGAGGTAGATAGATCCCATCTTGATGCAATCCAGTTCCTACAATGAACATGCTATAGCCAACATACACCTCAGGGTTCCATATGGCTAGGAGACCGAGTAATGGTGTAGTCAAACTATAACACCCTCAAGGTGAACTGCCGATGCATCTCAGGTCAAAGAACCAGACACACTACTGCAGCATCGAGTCAGTCATTGACGAGAAGGTAGACTTCCTAATGACTACTCGAGGTGGTCACGCTCAGTGCCCTCGTTCTCTAACGAGTACCTGTACTCTCGCTCCGGTGTCTCCACACCGTAGACTCAAGACTCATCTACTAAAGAGAAGCGATCGTACACCAACCTTCCGGATCAATCACCATCCTCGTGATGATCCTATGGTCGGGAGCTGTTTATGAGTTAATAATGATTATTCATGTCTTAAATTTTCAACTCTTGAAAATATGAATTATCATTACCATTAACTCAAAGGATGTATCACAGACACTAAATACACAGGTGTGATAGAAAATAACCCATTTTATTAATTATAGTCAAAATTATAATTTTGCCCCTAGAAGTGTATTACAAGTGTCAGCCAATTCTGGCTTCTAGGGCACATATATCTAACAACTGAAGTATCTATCCAGCTAACATGGTACTTTAACGGATCTTTTTAAAGGTACCACATTAATGGATTCTAAGTTTGATCTGATTAAATCTGATTTTGTAAATTTACTAGATTGTGTTGGTTCATTTTCTACCAATCAAAACTTCTTTAAAGTTCAACTTGATGGGCATCAATTCCTTTTCTAAGGAACTTCTTTCAAAAAAAAATGCCCTTTTACTGATGAACTCTTATGCTCTTCAGCATGATAGAATTATTAATCCTTAACACATTTGGATGAGATGAATAGCTAAGTTTATCTATGTGCACAACCTTGTGGCCGATCAACTTCAAACCCAAAGGTGATAGTCTAGGTCTATGCCCGATCCATATCTCATATGGAGTCTTTGCAATAGATTTACTTGGTATAAATTTTTTAAAGAAAAATAAGTAGTCACAAGAGCATAATCCTGAAACAGATAGACTAGTGAATCTATCGGGATTGAACCATGTCTAACAAAGTTTAATTTTTTCTTTCTGATATACTATATTTCCAAAAAGAATCTACTAAGAGAGAATCCTATTCTCTCCTAGATACATCACAAAACTTACTTGATAAGTATTCGAGTCTTCGATCTAATCAAAAAGTTCAAAATACTAACTTTAGTTAATTTTCTTATTTCATTATTGAATCATTTGAACAATTCAAATGATTCAGGCTAAATGCACAAAGCCCAAATAGATTGTTTGTAATAAATATTGATATCTTTCTCTAGCACTTGAGTTCATAGGTCCAATACATCACTATATATGAGAGAGTTAAACTTTATCAGCTTCTTCACCTTTTTCAATAAAGGTGATTTTGTCATCTTCTCGAGAAGACAGGACTCACAGGTTATTAATGATTCACAACCATCGATGTCGAGTTTTTCACTCAAGCTAACCTATTTATCCTATTCTTGTTAGATGACTAAGCCTATAATGCCAAATGTGGATATCCATGACATAATCTAACTTGGATGTTTATTAAACATGTACATTACACTTAACAAGTTGTATAAATATTAAATATTATTTTTTTTATCCATGTATTATTGTACACTTATTCATAAAAATATCATAATAATATATTTATGGATAAATGATAACCATCTCTGATCAAAGGCCAACAGAGATCACATTTATCATAAACGATGGACAATAGTGACAATCACTCAAAATGATATTTTTTGAAAATAGCTTGATATCCTTAAGATAGAATTGAAATAGGATTTCATCCCCAATGTTTAGATATTTCTCACCATTTCAACATTTTACTTACCTATAGCCCTTGCAACAAATTCATAGGACTACCGGTATCCAATATACAGGTAGTAGAATTTTAAAATAAAGAAATTTTAAGTGTTATCATATAACATCCTTAATGGGCAACTCTTGCTTTTTTCTCTTGTTCAGCCTATTATGGTCAAGGAAAGCAAGACAAATTCTTCTTTCTGTAATCCTACTTCTAATAGTAGAAAGACCATGCCTGATTTATGGTCAATTTTGAATTAATTATTTTGAATGGGCTAAGAAGCCCATAGAAACCATTGTACTGCTGACAAATTCAACTTTTGATACTAATTATCAAGGTTGGATACCATAAGTCATCACTAATGTAACAGCAATAGGAGCAATTAGGGTTTAGCCTTATTTTGAGAAAAGAGAATAATGACCTAAGTATATGAATTATTTTAAGTCTAGAGACTTGAACTTTAGTCTTAAAGTTCTCTACTATTTTATTTGAATTGATAACCTCTACCTCCAATTTGGAGAATTACTTTAATTTCTAGTAGGTACTAGAATTTACATATACTAACACAAGCCCGACTATGTCGATCAACCCATGTGAATCTATGGGTAGATTCTTTAATCAATTATTTCTCTAAAAAAATTTTTAGTAATTTAATTTTGCCTTAGAAATTTAATCAGTAGGCTAGGACCTCCACTGTAAGAATCTGATTAGGTCCAACCATTAACATAACTATACTTGATGTATCTAACCAATGAATGATTATGCCCAACTATAGCTGGTCAACCTAACCACTATTAGAGGACACATCCAAGTCATCATATGATGAATGAGAATTCTATTAGTCAACAAGCACCAGGCCTATGGCCTCTAATGATAATAAAGTAATGGATCCATTATCAAACACCTTAATGGGAGGCTATGACTCAGTTATCTTCATAACTTTATCATTTTAAGGATCTAATATTTTAGAAGATTTAAAATTATTTATGATTTAAGGATAAAAGGATATGAACTAATTTGCTCCCACTGACTTCACCAAGTCATGTCTCCCACTGACTTCTCAAGTCATTGATAAGACTGAAAATATAATTTATGGTCCAATGGGCAGCTAGATCAGTCTCACTAATTTTCTATTGTACATGGGTTAGCACGAATCAATGAAGTAACCTAATCAAGACCTGATTAACACATTGGCTAGGTAAGTTAAGATCAGTGGAAGATTACCAAGGCTTGCCTTAGACACCATTAGAAATAGCTAGGTAAGTGGCTACCAATTAAAAAATACCGATCTAAAATGCCAGACTTACCTTAGACACCATATAGTTATTTCTTTGATTTGTCTACCTAAAGACTCGGCTCCGACCACTAAGTCCACGATCAGTATCTATTTGTTAATGTATAAACTTTGACCAACTACAACTATTGAATTGATCTAGAAAAATAATCTAATCCTAATAACTTATATTAGATTTGATCAATTTCTTATAACTTAGTCCATATTAATCTAACCCAAGTTTTAACCCAGTTAATGACTTGATCAAAGCTAATCTATTACTCTTTTAGCCATGTTTTATGAAAATTATTTAGGACTCTATTAAATCACAATCTAGATGCTAAACAATCACTTAATTCTTAATTAAGTTCAAAACTTATGGGTGTTAGATTTATGAAACCTCAAAATATAATTTTGATTTGATTATTTTGAAATATTTTAATTATAAATAATTTACATTGAATCATATTGATATATGATTTTGGATCTGATTGTTTTAATATATTCGATCATATCCTAGATTTAATCTAGGATTTGTAGAAAGCAAGTTCATAATTTAAATTCTATAAAACTTATATGTCATACATATACATTCTAGATTCAAACAACAAAAAATACATATCTCAACATATGCAACAAAGAATTAAGCTAAATCATAAAATAATCATATGAATTAGATCATCAACCTTTTAAATTTATATTTAAATCTATAAATAAATCATAAATTATTTTCTCATTTAACATATTTTATGATTTAGATTATACAGGTCAGCACATACTAGGACAACCTCTCCACTGTAAGGGATAACTACAACAAGACAACCTTATAAATCAATATGTCAACCCCTATTATTTAATTTCTAATCTAAATAATCTTAAAATAGATAACATCCATTTAATTATATATTTAAAATTAAAAAAATAAATTATAAAATTATTTGATCATATCTAACTTATTCATGATTCAAGAATAGATCAGCACATACTACGATAATCTCTCCACTATAAGGGATAAAATCTTATAGCAGGACAACCTTATAACAGTATGTGCGATCTTTAGAGTTTTATTTTTTAGATTTATTTTAATATAAATATGATTATATTATAAAAAAACTTAGATGCTCTAATACCATTGATGAAAAATATGCAGAATTTCATGCTTGAATTTCAAAATATTTTTGAAAAAAATCATAGTGATGAATGCAGATTAAACTCATTTAATCTACAAAAGTATGTAATTTAATTACTAACACCTACATCTAGGATCTATAACATGTCATAATGCATATATAAATTTGAAAATAAAAGTTTTTGGTATTGATCAAATCAATACCCTGGATCTAGAATAGTTCTAGATCTAAACCCTAGATCGCATCTAGATGAGAGAATAGATCAAATTTCTTATCTTCATGCAAGTCAAAACTTCACGGTTGATTTTTGTTGTTATCTTTGGAACCCCACATGTAATTGGCCTCTATAAAAAAGTCCACACGAAGCTGCAACATAGATCGAAGGTTCATCGAATAAAGATCACTTGAAGTGCTAGTTCTTGCAGATCCTCTTGATAGTTAATCCAAAAATTATTCTTCTGATCTCTTAGAAGCTCCAAGAGATGAAGAATAAGAGGAGGAATAAGAAAAAAAATTCAACCCTTAGATCTTTCCAAAAATCAAAAAATAAAAATAAGAAAAACACCTAAAGAAGACTATCTTCTCTTTCTGGACATCAACGATTGATATTCTAAAAACATCTCTATGTTAGGATAGAGAAAATATTTTTCTCAAGGATTTTCTCATGTTTTTACTATAAATTATCTAATTTTATCATAAAAAAATATCATAAATAAATAGGGAAGAATGATTTTCAAAGAAATCCTAAGAAAAATCTTTCTTCTCTCTTCTTCTTTCATCAGGATATGATCATGTCATGTCCAAAAAGAACATCACATCCAACAACTTGAGCACTCATCCCATGCCCTATTTTTGTCTCTCTCTCTCAAATTTTTTATCATGGAAAATCATTAAAGAAATAAGAGAAAATAAACCTTGAAATAAACTATAAAGAGAAATATTCTTCTCTCTTTACTTTGTCTTCATCAAGACATAAACTTATCATGTCTTAATGAAAACCTTTTCTCCAAAGAACTAGGCACCATCTTTCCTCATGCTATTTCTCTATTTTTTTTTGATTATGTGTGTAGAATAATAGGGATTTTTATGCCAACTCCTTATCTCAATAGAGGCCACAAAATAAGGAAAGACTAGGTCAAATGACTTGTCAAACAAGGAAGTTATGGGGGTGTCCGCTCTAGGACACCCTCCTATTTTTTGTGTGAAGACTAGGAAACTATGCACAAAAAAAATAAAGTGGTTACAAAAAAACAAAGGTGTGCATGGGAATTATTTCCAAAAGAGGAGGGAGTAGTTTTGGTTTGAAGGGACTCCATCAAATTGAATCCTAGTCAAAACTAATTGCCATCTTTGACCAAGTCAAAAATAATTCCAAATCAAACCAGATATGGAGCATGGAGAAGCCTTATTGGTGTCAAAAATATCACATAAAGATCTAAATAAATATGGGGCATGGGACCATTGGCCAAGGGAAGAGTGAGAGTCTTGTCCAACTAGGAAATCGTCTTGTTTGACTAGGTCAAAATTATTTTGAACCTAATTCAATGTAGATTAAATATACTAATTAAGAGTGATCCTAATCAACTAGGAGTCTAATTAAATTATATTAAATCATATTTAATTTTTGATTGAAATTCTAACTCAATTAGGAATTAGGTGCACTCAAATTCTAGTCATAGAAATTATTTTTTTCTTGCATTTTGCTTATCCAATTAATCAATTAAACTTAATCTAATTAATTCTAATAATCAATTATAATTAAATTTAGTTAATTTGACTTGATCTCACCTAATTGCTCTATCAAATTGAGACTATTAGCATCCAATTGCTAAGTCGATCTCCTGCAAATACTTGCATTAGGTCAAACATCAATCACATTGAATATTTGACCATCTAAGACATTCTCAATCATTAATAATCATCCGATTTGGTTACAATCTCTATATATGTGTATCACATAGGTTCCAAGCTAAGTCGTTAGCATAGGATAACTAATTTATACCAATCAAAATAACATTTAGCATGATAATGACGTTCGAATTGTTGAATGTATGCAAAGCAACATTGTTTAGAATCCTGACCATGTTTACCGTATATTCATTTCTTTGACCAATAATGCTCAAGATGACATTGAATATACTATCGACACTCATCTAACAAGTCATCTTTTATGTATTTCAAAATTTGTAAATCTCGACACTCCTCACGAGATTATCCAGGTGTAGGTTTTGCTAAATTGAAATACAACGAGACATTCTCTTTCCTGAGTTAATCAAAAGTGGTCAATCCTATCTTGACTCACACACCGTACTTTAAAGTACTTGACTGTATCCAAAATCTTTCAAACCTATATTAGAAATACAGCCAGTCCGATGTCAAAGTATAATGAGTTTGCTATGTAAGTCCTTGTGGGTGATCTCAGATTTAGAGAGGACACTTATACCTATGGCTTTAGCTAGCTACTTTGAACGTAGAGTGCTACATTGATCACGTTAAGTGTTGGTGTACTCCTACATCTCATCTAGATGCCATACTAGTATCTTCACACTATTAGTTATGAGACAACCAATGCATTATGGCATATCAGCGATCTACATGAAAGGGTGGCCTCTATCGATATCCACTCAGGTTGGATCTAAAGATCTTCTCCTTCTTTTTGACTTCTCCAAATATTAGATCTAGATCTAATTTGGAGAATCTTTAAAACTCCTTCTAAAGATCAGCAGTCATCTCTGCAGTAGTGCTGCTTTCTTCCTTTCTCGTCAACTTTCTCTTGCCTGGATCGCACCAAACTGGAGCCCAACTTTCCTTAGGCATGGAGAGGAGAGAGAGAACTAGAAGATGGCATAGAGGAGGGAGAGGGCAGCCTTGGGGTGTGGGCTATGAAAGAACTCTATTAAAGTTGGGCACAGACAGGGTTTATATAGACCCTGCTGCGCCATGTAGTGCCACATCACCCGGCCAATCACGTTGCTTCATACAATCAGATCTAAATCTGATTGATGGAATGACATCATCTAATCTCATTAGATGAGATCCCCTTCAATTCAACCTTAGGTGGTGCCAAGACTGATCAAAGCTGAGTCTTAGGTGCCTTCCCAAGTTGATTTAATGAAGCAACCTGGAGTCCCATCCGTATGGGACTCCAATCGTCCCTATCCATGGGCGCACTCCTCCCTAGGCATGCACCCCCTTCTTTTCAATTTTTAGCAAGGGGACAAGCTCCTATCTACTCTCCTATGGGTGCATGACACATGGGTAGATGTCCAAGGGTCAAAGGTTAATGTTTAACCAAAGTCAAAAGACAAGAATTAGCAGGTGATGGAAAATGGAAGGTGTTGTCTCAAATTTATCTCATAAATTAAGACAACCCTTTTCTAACCTAGACAAGCCTTAGTCAAATCAAGTAAAGGTACCTGAATGAGCACAAATATATTTGGCTTAGTCGAGATAACTTTTAATGATAGTAGAAGGAGAACGTTAGGCTCAATCATGTGCTAGCACGATTTTCTTGAACCTAATTGAATCTAATTCAAATCAATTAAACTAGATTAGTCCAATTGATGATATCCAAATCCAAACCCTTATTTGTGTGACCCAGTTAGGTTTAATTCTATATGGTATTGGGATATGTCATGATCTCTATTATCGACATCATTGAAACTTCTTTTAATGGATCAAAACTCTTCTGATTCAGACAACTAGAATGATCGATCATCTAAATCATTCTAATTGCTCTCAAAATCCATCAGTGACACCTAGCAGTATATGGTGGCAATCCATCAAAACTAAAAATAAATCTCTTGGTGTAGCTACTTGTGTGATTAAGTTCTTCTATCTTGAGCCCCGATTAGATTAGGGTTATGGTGAACTCGTCAAACCCTAATTTCTATCATATGATTTAACCATTTCATTCAAGTCCGATGTGAAAACCTTAATAGAAACTCTTTCTCTTATTTCACTCTGCCATAGCCATGGGCTTATGGACTTGATTCTCATGATTATCATAGGGTTGCTTCTTATCTATCGAGGTAGATAGATTCCTTCTTGGTGCAATCCAATTCCTACAATGAACATGCTATAGCCAACATACACCTCAAGATTTCGAATGGCTAGGAGACTGAGTCATGGTGTAGTCAAACTATAACACCCTCAAGATGAACTACCGATGCACCTCAGGTCAAAGAATCAAACATACCACTGTAGCTTCGAGTCGGTCATCGACGAGAAGGTAGACTTCCTTATGACTGCTCGAGGTGGTCACGCTCAGTGCCCTCATTCTCTAACGAGTACCTATACTCTCACTCCAATATCTCTACACCATAGACTCAAGACTCATCTACTATATAAAGAAGCGATTGTATACTAACCTTCTAGATCAATCATCATCCTCATGATGATCCTACGGTCAGAAGCATCTTATGAATTAATAAATGAAAATTCTTGTCTTAAATTTTCAACTCTTGAAAATATGAATTATCATTATCATTAACTCAAGGGATGTATCACAGATACTAAATACACATTTATGATAGAAAATAATTTACTTTATTATTTACAGTTAAAATTATAATTTTGCCCCTAGAAGTGTATTACAAGTGTCAGCCAATTCTGGCTTCTACGACACACATATCTAACTTATACCATATCTGATTTTGAACATGTAAAAATTAGATGACAGCCTAATCTTTATTCCTTACAATGCAGGAATGTTATTCTTGATTAAGAGAATTTCATCCACAGATAAACACTATAGAACATTTTGCCCACTTATAAATATAGGATTTGTCTTTATTCATAACAAAGGCATACCTTCAAAATGTATGTTTGAACTCTGAGATAATAGCCAAATAGGATTTATAGGTCTTTACCTACCCATCTACACTACTATGATCCTTTTGAAAATCCATTCATGCCCAATGAATCTTATTCCTTCAGGTGAATCAACCATTGTCCATACACTATTAATTTTCATGGACTTCAATTTTGATTGTATGGCTCCAGGCCATTTATCAGAGTTAGACCATTGCATTGCATCCCTATAGGTGATCAGATCCTTATTGTTCTAATCGAGCTCAACAAGATCGCCATTTCGGACCAAGATACTGAAGTATCTATCCAGCTAACATGGTACTTTAACGGATCTTTTTAAAGGTACCACATTAATGGATTCTAAGTTTGATCTGATTAAATCTGATTTTGTAAATTTACTAGATTGTGTTGGTTCATTTTCTACCAATCAAACTTCTTAAAGTTCAACTTGATGGGCATCAATTCCTTTTCTAAGGAACTTCTTTCAAAAAAAAATGCCCTATTACTGATGAACATCTTATGCTCTTCAGCATGATAGAATTATTAATCCTTAAACACCTATTGGATGAAGATCTAAGTTTATCTATGTGCAAACCTATGACATAGGCCGATCAACTTCAAACCCAAAGGTGAGATAGTCTAGGTCTATGCCCGATCCATATCTCATATGGAGTCTTTGCAATAGATTTACTTGGTATAAATTTTTAAAGAAAAATAAGTAGTCACAAGAGCATAATCCTGAAACAGATAGACTAGTGAATCCTATCGTGGATTGAACCATGTCTAACAAAGTTTAATTTTTTCTTTCTGATATACTATATTCCAAAAAAGAATCTACTAAGAGAGAATCCTATTCTCTCCTAGATACATCACAAACTTACTTGATAAGTATTCGAGTCTTCGATCTAATCAAAAAGTTCCAATACTAACTTTAGTTAATTTTCTTATTTCATTATTGAATCATTTGAACAATTCAAATGATTCAGGCTAAATGCACCAAAGCCCAAATAGATTGTTTGTAATGAAATATTGATATCTTTCTCTAGCACTTGAGTTCATAGGTCCATATACATCACTATATATGAGAGTTAAAACTTTATCAGCTTCTTCACCTTTTTCAATAAAAGGTGATTTTGTCATCTTCTCGAGAAGACAGGACTCACAGGTTATTAATGATTCACAACCATCGATGTCGAGTTTTTCACTCAAGCTAACCTATTTATCCTATTCTTGTTAAGATGACTAAGCCTATAATGCCAAATGTGGATATCCATGACATAATCTAACTTGGATGTTTATTAAACATGTACATTACACTTAACAAGTTGTATAAATATTAAATATTATTTTTTTATTATCCATGTATTATTGTAACATTATTCATAAAAATATCATAATAATATATTTTATGGATAAATGATAACCATCTCTGATCAAAAGGCCAACAGAGATCACATTTATCATAAACGATGGACAATAGTGACAATCACTCAAAATGATATTTTTTGAAAATAAGCTTGATAATTCCTTAAGATAGAATTGAAATAGGACTTTCATCCCCAATGTTTAGATATTTCTCACCATTTTCAAACATTTTACTTACCTATAGCCCTTGCAACAAATTTCATAGGACTACCGGTATCCAATATACAGGTAGTAGAATTTTAAATAAAGAAATTTTAAGGTGTTATCATATAACATCCTTAATGGGCAACTCTTGCTTTTTTCTCTTGTTCAGCCTATTATGGTCAAGGAAAGCAAGACAATTCTTCTTTCTGTAATCCTACTTCTAATAGTAGAAGCACCATGCCTGATTTAGGTCAATTTTGAATTAATTATTTTGAATGGGCTAAGAAGCCCTAGTATGAAACCATTGTACTGCTGAACCAAATTCAACTTTTGATACTAATTATCAAGGTTGGATACCATAAGTCATCACTATGTAACAGCAATAGGAGCAATTAGGGTTTAGCCTTATTTTGAGAAAAGAGAATAATGACCTAAGTATATGAATTATTTTAAGTCTAGAGACTTGAACTTTAGTCTTAAGGTTCTTCTACTATTTTATTTGAATTGATAACCTCTACCTCCAATTTGGAGAATTACTTTAATTTTCTAGTAGGTACTAGAATTTACATATACTACACACAAGCCCGACTATGGTCGATCAACCCATGTGAATCTATGGGTAGATTCTTTAATCAATTATTTCTCTAAAATAATTTTTAGTAATTTAATTTTGCCTTAGAAATTTAATCAGTAGGCTAGGACCTCCACTGTAAGAATCTGATTAGGTCCAACCATTAACATAACTATACTTGATGTATCTAACCAATGAATGATTATGCCCAACTATAGCTGGTCAACCTAACCACTATTAGAGGGACACATCCAAGTCATCATATGATGAATGAGAATTCTATTAGTCAACAAGCACCAGGCCTATGGGCCTCTAATGATAATAAAGTTAATGGATCCATTATCAAACACCTTAATGGGAGGCTATGACTCAGTTATCTTCATAACTTTATCATTTTAAGGATCTAATAATTTTAGAAGATTTAAAATTATTTATGATTTAAGGATAGAAAGGATATGAACTAATTTGCTCCCACTGACTTCACCAAGTCATGTCCTCCCACTGACTTCTCAAGTCATTGATAAGGACTAGAATTAATTTTGGTCCATGGGCAGCTAGATCAGTCTCACTAATTTTCTATGTGACATGGGTTAGCACGAATCAATGAGTAACCTAATCAAGACCTGATTAACCACATTGGCTAGGTAAGTAAGATCAGTGGAAGGATCTACCAAGGCTTGCCTTAGACACCATTAGAAATAGCTAGGTAAGTGGGCTACCAATTAAAAAATACCGATCTAAAAATGCCAGACTTACCTTAGACACCAATTAATTTATCAATTTTGATTTGGTCTACCTAAAGACTCGGGCTCGACCACTAAGCCACGATCAGTATCTATTTGTTAGATGTATAAACTTTGACCAACTACAACTATTGAATTGATCTAGAAAAATAATCTAATCCTAATTAACTATTAATTAGATTTGATCAATTTCTTAACTTAGTCCATATTTAATCTAACCCAAGTTTTAACCCAGTTAATGACTTGATCAAAGCTAATCTATTACTCTTTAGCCCATGTTTTATGAAATTATCTTAGGATCTTTAAATCACAAATCTAGATGCTAAACAATCACTTAATTCTTAATTAAGTTCAAAACTTATGGGTTTAGATTTATGAAACCTCAAAATTAATTTTTGATTTGATTATTTGAAATATTTTTAAATTATAAATAATTTACATTGAATCATATTTGATATATGATTTTGGATCTGATTTGTTTTAATATTTCGATCATATCCTAGGATTTTAAATCTAGGATTTTGTAGAAAGCAAGTTCATAATTTAAATTCTATAAAACTTATATGTCATACATATACATTCTAGATTCAAAACAAAAAATACATATCAACATATGCAACAAAAGAATCTAGATGTAAACATAAAATACATCATATGAATTAGATCATCAACCTTTTAAATTTATATTTAAAATCTATAAATAAATCATAAATTATTTTAGATCTCATTTAACATATTTATGATTTAGATTATACAGGTCAGCACATACTAGGACAACCTCTCCACTGTAAGGGATAAACCTTACAACAAGACAACCTTATAATCAATATGTCCAACCCGATATTATTTAGATCTAATCTAAATAATCTAAAATAGATCTAACATCCATTTAATTATATATTTAAAATTAAAAAAATAAATTATAAAATTATTTAGATCATATCTAACTTATTCATGATTCAAGAATAGATCAGCACATACTACGATAATCTCTCCACTATAAGGGATAAATCTTATAGCAGGACAACCTTATAACAGTATGTGCGATCTTTAGAGTTTTATTTTTTAGATTTATTTTAATATAAATATGATTATATTATAAAAAAACTTAGATGCTCTAATACCATTGATGAAAAATATGCAGAATTTCATGCTTGAATTTCAAAATATTTTTGAAAAAAATCATAGTGGAAGATGCAGATTAAACTATTTAATCTACAAAAGTATGTAATTTAATTACTAAACCCTACATCTAGGATCTATAACATGTCATAATGCATATATAAATTTGAAAATAAAAGTTTTGGTATTGATCAAATCAATACCCTGGATCTAGAATAGTTCTAGATCTAAACCCTAGATCGCATCTAGATGAGAGAATAGATCAAATTTCTTATCTTCATGCAAGTCAAAAACTTCACGGTTGATTTTTGTTGTTATCTTTGGAACCCCACATGTAATTGGCCTCTATAAAAAGTCCACACGAAGCTGCAACATAGATCGAAGGTTCATCGAATAAAGATCCACTTGAAGTGCTAGCTTCTTGCAGATCCCTCTTGATAGTTAATCCAAAAATTATTCTTCTGATCTCTTAGAAGCTCCAAGAGATGAAGAATAAGAGGAGGAATAAGAAAAAAATTCAACCCTTAGATCTTCCAAAAATCAAAAAATAAAAATAAGAAAAAACACCCTAAGAGAAGACTTATCTTCTCTTTCTGGACATCAACGATTGATATTCTAAAAACATCTCTATGTTAGGATAAGAGAAAATATTTTTCTCAAGGATTTTCTCATGTTTTTACTATAATATTATCTAATTTTATCATAAAAAAATATCATAAATAAATAGGGAAGAATGATTTTCAAAGAAATCCTAAGAAAAGATCTTTCTTCTCTTCTTCTTCTTTCATCAGGATATGATCATGTCATGTCCAAAAAGAACATCACACTCCAACAACTTGGAGCACTCATCCCCATGCCCTATTTTTGTCTCTCTCTCTCAAATTTTTTATCATGGAAAAATCATAAAGAAATAAGAAGAAAATAAACCTTGAAATAAAACTATAAGAGAACATATTCTTCTCTCTTACCTTTGTCTTCATCAAGACATAAACTTATCATGTCTTAATGAAAACCTTTTCTCCAAAGAACTAGGCACCATCTTTCCTCATGCTATTTCTCTATTTTTTTTGATTATGTGTGTAGAATAATAGGGATTTTTTATGCCAACTCCTATCTCATAAGAGGTGCCACAAAATAAGGAAAGACTAGGTCAAATGACCTTGTCAAACAAGGAAGTTATGGGGGTGTCCAGCTCTAGGACACCCCTCCTATTTTTTTGTGTGAAGACTAGGAAACTATGCACAAAAGAAAAATAAAGTGGTTACAAAAAAAACAAAGGTGTGCATGGGAATTATTTCCAAAAGAGGAGGGAGTAGTTTTGGTTTGAAGGGACTCCATCAAATTGAATCCTAGTCAAAACTAATTGCCATCTTTGACCAAGTCAAAAATAATTCCAAATCAAACCAGATATGGAGCATGGAGAAGCTCTTATTGGTGTCAAAAATATCACATAAAGATCTAGAAATAAATATGGGGCATGGGACCATTGGCCCAAGGGAAGAGTGAGAGTCTTAGTCCAACTAGGACTCGTCTTGTTTGACTAGGTCAAAATTATTTTGAACCTAATTCAATCTAGATTAAATATAACCTAATTAAGAGTGATCCTAATCCAACTAGGAGTCTAATTAAATTATATTAAATCATATTTAATTTTGATTGAAATTCTAACTCAATTAGGAATTAGGTGCACTCAAATTCTAGTCCAATTAGAAATTATTTTTTTCTTGCAATTGGCTTATCCAATAAATCAATTAAACTTAATCTAATTAATTCTAAATCAATTATAATTAAATTTAGTTTAATTTGACTTGATCTCAACCTAATTGCTCAATCAAATTGAGCTAATTAGCAATCCAATTGCTAAGTGATTCTCCTGCAATACTTGCATTAGGTCAAACATCAATCACATTGAATATTTGACCATAGAACGATTCTCAATCATTAATTAATCATCCGATTTGGTTACAATCTCTTATATATGTGATCCCATAGGTTCCAAGCTAAGTCGGTAGCATAGGAACTAATTTTTATACCAATCAAAATAACCATTTAGCAATGATACATGACGTTCGAATTGGTTGAATGTATGCAAAGCAACATTGTTAGAATCCTGACCCATGTTTACCGTATAATTCATTTCTTTGACCAATAATGCTCAAGATGACATTGAATATACTATCGACACTCATACAAGTCATCTTTATAGTATTTCAAAATTTTGTAAATCTCGACACTCCTCACGAGGATTATCCAGGTGTAGGTTTTGCTAAATTGAAATACAACGAGACATTCTCTTCCTGAAGTTAATCAAAAGTGGTCAATCCTATCTTGACTCACACACCGACTTTACAAGTACTTGACTGTATCCAAAAATCTTTCAAACCTATATTAGAAATACAGCCAGTCCGATGTCAAAGTATAATGAGTTGCTTGTAAGTCACTGTGGTGATCTCAGGTTAGAGAGACACTTATACCTATTGGCTTTAGCTAGCTACTCTTGATAGTAGAGTGCTACATTGATCACGTTAAGTGTTGGTGTACTCCTACATCTCATCTAGATGCCATACTAGTATCTTCACACTACTTAGTTATGAGGACAACCAATGCATATGGCATACAGCGATCTACATGAAAGGGAAATCCTGATTTTTCGGTCTAGGTTCGTTCAGATCTGATCAGATCAAGAGATATATTTCAAAATTTTTTTTCTTGATCCCAATCAGATCTTGATATGTTTCAGATCTGATTCTTATTATTTTAATAAAATAAAATTAAAATATAAATTAAATCAAATTTAATTTACCTAATCTGGGTAATCCTATTACCCTATTGATGATCCTATTTGCAGCGGAAGGTTCTGGATCTTAGCCACGCAAGTGCCTGGCCTCTACCGGTATCCACTCGGGTTGGATCTGGAGATCATCTTCTTCTCTATCACACCTCCAAAAATCAGATCTAGATCTGATCGGAGGATCTTCAAAACTCTTTTTGAAGATGAGCAGTCGTCCTTTGCAGCAGCGCAGCCTTCTTACTTTTGATCGCCTTTCTTTGATCTGAATTACACCAACCAAGGTCCAAAACTCCTTTTGGACATGGAGAGCAAGGGGAGAAGAGACTATGGCATGGAGAAGGTGGGGAGAGGCAGCCTTGGGGCATGGAGAAACTATGATCTCATCATATCTCATATCTCATACAATCTGAGTTGGATACAGGGTCTTATTTATAGACTAGCTGTGATCCAACTCCTCTTCTTCCTAACCAATCACAACCCTTTGTGAAATCAGATCTAAATCTGATTGGTGGGAATAGAGTCTCCTGGATTCCTCCTTAGAGGGCGCCTAAGACCAGTCAAAGTTGGTTCTTAGAAGAACTCTAATTGGAATCCAAAAAGGAGATGGAGTCCTTGTCCAACAAGGACTCCTAGGCGCCTCCAACTTGGGCACACGCCTAGGGTGGCATGCGCCCTTCTCCTTGCCAGGTTCTGGCAGGGGGACAGGCCCCCACCAGCTCTCCAATAGGTGCATGACATGTGGTCAAAAGTCAAAGTGTCAATGGTCAACGTTTGACCAGTCAAAGGTAGACTTTTGACCAAAGTCAAAGAACAAGAAATGGCAGGTGACCAAAAATGGCAGGTAATGTCTTACAAATAAGACAACCTTTTCTGACTTGGACAACCTCCAGTCAGACCATATGAAGGCCTCTGATTGAGCACAAACTCCTTTGGCTCAGACAGGACAACTTATTTATGATAGCAAAAGAAGAACGTTAGGTTCAATCGAGTGCTAGCACGATTTCCTTGAACCTAATTGAATCTCATTCAGATCAATTGAACTAGATCAGTTCAATTGATGATCACCAAAATTCAAACCCTTGTTTGTGTGACCCAGTTAGGTTCAGTTCTGTATGGTAATGGGATATGTCATGATCTCTATCATCGACATCATCGAAACTCCTTTCGATGGATCAGAACTCTTCTGATTCGAACAGCTAGAATGATCGATCATCTAAATCATTCTAATTGCTCCCAAAATCCACCAGTGACACCTAGCAGTATATGGTGGCAACCCATCAGAGCTGAATGCGAACCTCTTGGTGCAGCTACCTGTGTGATTCAGTTCTTCTATCTTGAGCCCCGATCAGATTAGGGTTAAGGTGAACTCGTCAAACCCTAGTCTCTGTCATATGATGTAATCATTCGATTCGAGTCCAATGTGAAAATCTAAATAGAAACACTCTTTCTATTATTTCACTCTACCATGGCCATGGATTTCTGAACTTGATTCTCATGATCATCATAGGGCTACTCCTCTACCACCGAGGTAGATAGATTCCATCTTGATGCAATCCAGTTCCTACAATGAACATGTCATAGCCAACATACACCTCAGGGTTCCATATGGCTAGGAGACCGAGTAATGGTGTAGTCAAACTATAACACCCTCAAGGTGAACTGCCGATGCATCTCAGGTCAAAGAACCAGACACACTACTGCAGCATCGAGTCAGTCATTGACGAGAAGGTAGACTCCCTAATGACTACTCGAGGTGGTCACGCTCAGTGCCCTCATTCTCTAACGAGTACCTGTACTCTCGCTCTGGTGTCTCCACACCGTAGACTCAAGACTCATCTACTAAAGAGAAGCGATTGTACACCAACCTTCCGGATCAATCACCATCCTCGTGATGATCCTATGGTCAGGAGCAATTTATGAGTTAATAATGATTATTCATGTCTTAAATTTTCAACTCTTGAAAATATGAATTATCATTACCATTAACTCAAAGGATGTATCACAGACACTAAATACATATATGTGATAGAAAATAACCCATTTATTGATTTTAGTCAAAATTATAATTTTGCCCCTAGAAGTGTATTACAAGTGTCAGCCAATTCTGGCTTCTAGGGCACATATATCTAACACTACACTCGATAAGTTATCATCCTTGTTAATAATTTATTATTTGGTTATGAATAATTTAAGAACCATCCGATAAATCCTCCTTTATCAATTGATTATAGTTCTAAGAACTTCATCATAATTTAGAAGTTTATTTATGAAAGATAAGACTTTTATGATGAACTAGCCAAATAACTATTAATAGATAATCCATATACAGGTTTCAATCATCTACAACTTAGATGATTAGCTTTAAAATATATTTTCCAACACAATATATATGCATCATATTTATACTGAGGATAATACCAAACCAACTTGAGAAATGCAAAGACGGCTCAACCTTAATATGCAAGAAGTGGTCAAGAAAGAGGTAATTAAATGGTTAGATGCTTGTACTATTTATCCTATTTTTGACAGCCATTGGGTGAGTCCTACACAAGTTATTCCAAAGAAATTTGGACTCATGATTGTCCACAATGACTATGAGGACCTAGTACCAACATGATTTTCCACTGGGTGGCATGCTTGTATGGATTATAGAAAACTCATATAGCCATCCAAAAAGATCACTTCCCGTTACACTTTATTGACCAAATCCTGAAGAGATTAGCTGGCCAATAATATTTTTGTTTTCTAGATGGATACTCAAGATATAACTAGGTAGCAATCTACCCAGAAGATCAGAAAAAGACCATCTTCACATGTTCCTATGAAACTTTTGCTTTCCGTAGAATGCCTTTTGGATTGTGTAATGCACCCACGACCTTTTAAATGTGCATGATGTCAATATTTTTGGACATGATAGAAGATTTTTTGGAAATATTCATGGATGATTTTTCGGTCTTTGGAGAATCTTTTGAGAGTTGCCTAAAAAATTTGAAGCAAATTTTGCAATGATGTATTGAGGCTAATTTAGTTTTAAGCTGGGAAAAGAGCCACTTCATGGTTCAAGAAGATATTGTGTTAGGACATATTGTATCTAAGAGAGGGATAGAGGTTGATAAAGCAAAAGTTGACTTAATTTCTAAACTACCTCCATCTATTTTTGTCAAATAAATTCAATCCTTTCTTGGTCATGTAGGATTCTATTATCGCTTCATCAAAAACTTTTCTAAGATTTCTCAACCTCTATGTAATCTACTCGCTAAGAATATTTCTTTTAACTTTGATGAAGAGTGTCATAAAGCCTATGAATTCTTAAGAAAAGCTGTGACCAAAGCTCCCATCATTCAACCTCCAAACTGGTCACTACCTTTTGAAATCATGTGTGATGCTTTAGACTTTGCCATAGGAGTTTTCGGCCAAAGGATAAATAAATTTTCCATAGTGATCTATTATGCTAGTAAAACTCTAAACGAAGCACAAATGAATTATACTACAACTAAAAAAGAGTTACTAGCTGTAGTGTTCATCCTAAAAAAATTTAGATCATATTTGTTACGATCAAAAATCATGGTATATTCAGATCATTCAGCTTTGAGATACCTACTCTCAAAGAAAGAAACTAAACCACGACTCGTTGATGGATTTTATTGCTACAAGAATTTGATATAGAAATTGAAGATAAGAAGAGATCTAAAAATATTATAGCGGATCATCTATCCAGGATCCTAGTTAAAAATATTGAACCTGCAGCATTCGAAAAATCTTTTAAAGATTAGCAATTGTTAGTAGTTTCAAATGCAAAGGCCCCTTGGTTTGCAGATATTGTAAATTACATAGTAGTAGAAAAAATTCCTGATGGTTGGTCTAAGAATGAAAAGGATCAATTCTTTGCTCCGATTAAATATTATTTTTAGAAAGATCCTAAATTTTTTAGAATTTATGCCAACCAGATCATTCGTAAATGTGTTCCTGAGTCTAAACAGTTGACTATCTTACAATTCTATTATACTCTTGCTTGCGGAGGATATTTTACTGGAAGAAAAACTATGGCCAAAGTATTGCAAAGTTGATTTTATTAGCCTACATTGTTTAAGGATGCCTATACTTTTAGTCAGGAATGTCTTAAGTGTCAAGCCTTAGGAAACATTTCAAAGAAAGACATGATGCCTTTGAACCCCATCTTGGTAGTTAAAATTTTTGATGTTCGGGAAATTGGTTTTATAGGACCTTTTCCATCCTTTAATGGTTGTGAATATATTTTGGTGGCCATTGATTACATTTCTAAATGGATTGAAGCAATGGCAACATGAACCAACAATCATAAAGTAGTCTTAAAATTTGTTCAAAAGAATATCTTTTCTAGGTTTGGATTTCCACGTACCATCATCAGCAATGGAGGTACCTACTTCAGAAACTACCAGTTTCGAATGCTATTATGAAAATATGGTGTGACATATAAGATAGCTACACCATACCATCCGCATACAAGTAGCCAAGTAGAAGTATCTAATAGAAAAATTAAGAATATCTTACAAAAGATTATTAGGACTGATCGAAAAGATTGGTCAAATTGATTAGATGATGCATTATAGGCCTATAGTATAGCTTATAAAATTCTTAGTGGAATGTCTCCCTATATATTGATCTATGGAAAAGCATGTGACCTTCTGGTAGAACTTGAATATAAAGCATATTGGGCAATAAAGCAATTAAATTTTAATCCAAATCAAGCTGGTTCTAATTGGATGTTATAATTGACCAAATTAGATGAATTAAGATGAGAAGCTTATGAAAATTCAAAAGTTTATAAGGAGAAAATGAAAGCCTTTCATGACAAACATATTTCGAGAAAAATCTTTGAGCCAAATCAACAAGTCTGGTTATTTAAGTTGCTTCAAATTGTATATGTACACTAATGCGGTAAAGTATTGATTATAAGGCCAACTAAGGATTCAATTATCACTAAAAATTAGTGATTAATATATATCCTAATTAAAAAAACTTGAATTTAAGGAAAGAGTTACCTACCTAAAGTAAAACATACAAAAAATAGAGTATATGTGGATTGTCCTAAGCCTAGTAATTGGATCTCTACACCTAAGTCAAGTGTGGAGGTTCACATCAAAAGGTGGAGGGAAGGCCAGGATGCTCAGCACGTAAAAATAAAAAAAAAGGATAGTGTAAAAGCTACCCTAATTCATGCACTTACCTTGGAGGTGTATAGAAAATTAACCAAAATAGGTGATAATGAAAGATACATTTGTTCTTTAAATTAACACCCAAATACTAAGCTAAATTTCACACACACAAGCACTAGAGATCTTTAGATGAACTCTAAAGAAGTTTTTGATTAACCTAATCATGAAATTTGCTTCTAAAACTCAATACTTTGTTAGTGATACTAGCTAAACTTTTGATCTTCAAACCTAAAGCTATTTTTATGAAGAGGATCTCAATATAACATGATAATTAATCAAGACTAATATTGCATTGCTAAGAGACTAGCAACGAGTAAGTTGGGGGGTGCGATAAGTATCACAAATTTATTACTAAAAATATTAATTTATTAATTAATTTATATTTATTTTTAAAAATTAATATTTTTAATCTAATATAAAAATAAGTTCACCAATAAAAAGAGCACACTTTTTTTATCACAACAAAATAAATTTGAAACAAATCGGAGTTAAAATGGATCCAATATGAATTTTAAAAAAAATATAAATAAATAAAAATAAAATAGAAAATTGAATTGGCTCAACCGGCATGCTAAACCCAACCATAGAAGTCGGCGCATTCTAGCTTAGCTGGTGTGCTAGCAAGCTAGCCCACCAAGCCCAAAGCCCACGTGCACAGCCAGCCCACCAGTTCACTTCCCCTCCAGTGCTGACGTCACGAAGACATCAGTAGAGTAGCAGTCTATGGTAGACCAAGAGCCAGCTCAGCAGAAAGCACCCAATCAGAAGATGCCATGTGGTGAACCAAGACCATTAAAAGGTTTATAGAAAATTCATCATGGCATACAGGGCAAAATAGTAATTTCATAGGGCATGGTGCGCACTGATTGGTCATGGCTTATGGTGCACTCGATCCAGGCAGTCCATAGCTATAGTAATAGTGTGATCGAATGGTAGTGATGGATCTTGATCAAGATCGATCGGCTATGATTTATTCCAAGCTTGATTCGATTTCCAGCTTACGCTAGGCAGTTATCGGGCCAGGCAATGATCCAACAGCTGAAATAATTCTTAACAATGATTAAGGCATCCAGCGACCCAATTTTCTCCATCAAGCACGATCCAACTACTAGAATCTATTCCGACTTGATCTAGGCTGATTAATGTCCATTTTTGGTATTTTTTGAAGCATCAGATCACCATCTGATGGCTAGAACACATAGGGACTTCATAGAACCTCTGATCTAATGATTTTTTGTTATTTTCTTCGACAAATATGGATCTATACCAAGTGTTTTGTCTCATACTAACTGATAGAAGAAGTATTAGCCCTCTAACAGCTATTTAAAGAGCCCAGGACCCCAGAGATGAGACATCTGATCCAATAGAAGCCACGATAAATGATAGGAGTCAAGCTTTGGCTAAAGGTTGTTTTGAGGTAAACGATATCGAGAAAAAGAGCCAGACTTCTACGCCATCTCCACACCACTGTTGATTTGAAGATCAAGAGTTTTTTTAAATTTTTATTTTTAATTTTTTTAATTATTGTATTTAAATTTTGAGTTTTATTTTTAATATAAAATTAAGTTTATTACTTTTTTAATTTTTGTTCTTTAATTTTTTGCTTTTCAAATTTTGCTACTTTATTTTAATTACTTTTTAATTTTTTTTGCAAGTAGATACTAAGATCTAAATAATAGATCTTAGTACCAAAGTTTAATTCTTCTACATCATTTAAATTCTGCAACTTTATTTTCAAACTTAAATTTTAATTCCAAACTCCTTTTCTTTTTTTTTCATAAATAATCAAAGATTTCAAAATAAAATCATTGCCTTCCCATGGATTTGATCCGACTCATTATTATCTATGCACTTTAAATTATTTAAAAAAAATTAGAATTAAATTGATAATTATGGTATTATAATGATGGTATCGTGATCTATCATCCAACCTATGTCAAGCATTTGTATATAGATAAACTTGGACCCCAGTCCGATAAGTGTGTATTTATAGGATACCCCAAGAAAACTAGAAGTTATTATTTCTATCATACGGAAGATTAAAAGGTGTTTATCAGCAATAGGGCAATCTTTTTAGAAAAGAAATTTCTTGGTGAAGGAAGTGTTGCCTTTAAAGTTGAACTTAAGGAAGTTCAATAAGTAGAAAAATTGACACCAGTAGTCGAACTTCAATCGAATTTGATTAGATCAAATCTAGAGCCTAGTATACCTGCACCATTAAGGCAATCCGGTAGAGTACCACATCAGCCAGATAAATACTATGGTTTCTTGATCTAGGATGGTGATCCTATCAAACTCAATAACAATGATGAGGATCCAATTACCTATATGGATATAATGTATAGACCTGATTTCGAGAAATGGCTTGAGGCCATGAAATTCAAGATGGAATTCATGAAGATCAATGATATGTGGATATTCGTTGATCCACTTCAAGGGGTTAAACCTATTGGACGTAAGTGGATCTTTAAGAAGAAAAAGGGCATGGACGAAAAGGTGAGACCTATAAAGCCTATCTATTTGCTAAGGGATATCATCAATGTTATGGTGATGAGACATTCTCCCCTGTGGCAATGCTTAAATTTATTTTGATAATGCTAGCGATAGCTATTCATCTGGACTATAAGATCTAGTAGATGGATGTGAAGAGAATTTTTCTTAATGAAGAGCTGACTGAAGAGGTGTGTATGATACAACCTCAAAGGTTCACATCCATAGATGAGTCCAAAGTGTGTAAGCTTTAAAGATCCATTTATGAATTGAAGCAAGCATCCCAAAGTTGGAGCATGCATTTTGATAAGGTGAACAAAATATATGGCTTCGTTAAGAACGGAGAAGAGCCCTGCATTTATAAGTAGGCAAATGGTCCAGCAGCAGTATTTCTTGTCTGTACGTGGATGATATTCTCTTAATCAAAAATGACATCTCCGCACTGCAAGGAATAAAAGTTTAGTTATCTTCTCAATTCTTCATGAAGGACCTGGATGAAGCATCCTACATTCTAGGAATGAAGATCTATAGAGATAGATCTAAGAGGATGCTTGGGTTATCCCAGTCCACATACATAGAAACTATGTTGAAGAGGTTCAGCATGAAAAATTTCAAGAAGGGCTATCTTACGATAGTCCATAAAATTTCTCTCTCTAAAGAGGATTGTCCGATAACTTCTAAAGAGAAAGCATATGAGTAGAGTCTCATATGCTTCGATAGTAGGATCTATCATGTATGCCATGACATGTACAAGATCAGATATGACTTACTCACTAGGAGTTGTGAGTAGATAGCAATTTGATCCAAGGAAGAACCACTAAAAGATGGTGAAAGCCATTCTTAAGTATTTGAGAAATACTAAGGAGCAGTGGCTAGTTTATGATGAGTTAGATCTGAAACTTGAGGGGTTTACTGATGAAAAGAGGTTTACTGATGGAAAGCAAGCAAGGTTTCTAGCTCTACTTTCAAAATTTTTTTAAAAATTAATTATAATAAAAATAAAAATTAATCTATTTAATTTATAAAGAGATATAGATCTGATCTATAAATCCTATATTACTAGGATCTAATATGATATATATGCATACTTTGAAATCTAAAAATAAAATAGTTGTAGGTAGTAAAATAATTTTACTAATCTATGTTTTCATAACACATTTTCTTGCATGGATAGATGAACTCTGCAATTGAATCATCATTGATCTAATCACCAGATAGATCTGATCATTGTGATATAGCCACACATATATCTAGCCTCCATGGATGGTCCACACGAGGTCCTGATCCTAATTGGCTCCTCTCAAGTGCTAGCTCGACGAAGAACGCTCCAAATAGCTAGATCTGATCGAATAATTTCAATCTCCCTCCATCAAAACTTCAAATGCTCTTGATTAGCAAGATGGGTAGAAGATAAGATGAGGAAGTACTCAAAAAATTTCACAAAGATCTGACGCTCAGATCTTGAGAAATTAGAATAGAAATCCTAGATCAAGATCTAGGGCAACACAAAACTCAAACCTTGGCACCTAGTTTTCTCTCTCAATTTTTCTTCTCAGATTATTTTCTTATTTTTTTTTGGGCTATGGAAAATCTCAAGAACTAGAGGAAAGGAGTCTCAAAAAAAATCTCATGCAAAAAAAAATTTAGGAATTTTATATAGGGCAAACAAGTCAAGGTGGCATGTGGAAGAGTTGGGATGAAGTGGTTTGCTATTTGAATTCAAATCCCATTTGAATTTAAATTGCAATCAGATCAAACCCATCAATTTAGGATGTGAGAAGGGAGGGTGAAAGCCTTCTTTTGTATGGAAAAAAATTCATGAGAACATCTTTCTCGTGGAGAAAAAAAAAGGGCGCAAAGAGGGTGAGGTGGCACATGGAAGACTAGGTCAAACAAGTCTAATAATTATTCATCTAATTAAACCAACCCAATCTAAATTGATTAGGTGCAATTAGACCAGATTAATCCTAACTTATTTAAACTTAATTAGGCTTAATTATATTTTAATCAAATTAAGAATTAAATAAATCCAACCCTTGATCAAATCAGCGATCATACTTCCTCGGCGATTAGGTTATCTCATAACCTAATCGGATCAAACCCAACAGAATCTAATTCAATTGGACTTGATCCAAAAATAATTGCTCAATCGAGTTAATTAAAAATTAAATTACTAATTAAATCTCTCATAAATATAGAGTTCAAATCTAGTGGATATCTGAACAATAGAGTCCCCTCAAAATAAAACTCTTGATCGAAGAGTCCCAAATCAGTGAAACTCTTGATCTTGATATCTAAAATGAGTGCAACTCATGATTATAGAGTCCATACTCTCGATCACAGAGTCTCAAACAAGTAGGACTCAGAGTCCTAGAATAGTAGAACTCTTGGTCGAAGAGTTTCAGTCTAGTGGGACTCTTGACCATAGAGTTTCAGTCCACTAGGACTCCTGATCATAGAGTTTCAGACAACCAAGACTTAGAGTCCTAATGTAGTAAGACTATCGATTGAAGAGTCCCAGTCTAGTAGGACTATTGACCATAGAGTTCTAGTCTAGTGGGACTCTTTACCAGCCAACAGATCAGATAGGAATCTCTAGTACGTGTGATGGGCATCATATAGACTAAAACACTAACACTCGATAAGTTATATCATCCTGTTAATGAATTTATATTTGTTAAGAATATATTTAAGAACCATTCCGTAAATCCTCCTTTATCAATTGATTATATTCTAAAGTTAGAAACTCAATCAATAATTTAAAATTTATTAAGCTTTTAGATGAAACAGCCAAACAAAAGATTACAGGTTCAATCATTAGATGAATTAGCTTTAAAAATATTTCCAACACATACTATATTATACTAGAGGTCCAAGCCAAACTTGAAGAATGCAAAGTACGCTCAACCTTAATATGCTAAGAAGTGGTCAAAAAGAGGAATTAATGGTAAAGCTTATATTTCCTATTGACAGCCATTGGGTGATGTCCTACATCAAGTATTCCAAAGAAATTTGGACTCATGATTTCCACAATGACATGAGGACCTAGTACAACAATGATTTCCACGGGTGGCAGCTGTATGGAATTATAGAAAACTCATATAGCCATCCAAAAGATCACTTCCTCGTTCATCTTATCTGACAATCCTGAGAGATTAGCTGGCCATAATATTTTTGTTTCTAGCATGATACTCAAGATAATAACTAGGTAGCAACTCTACCAGAAGATCAGAAATAGACCATCTTCATGATGTCTTGAAAACTTTTGCTTCCGTAGAAATGCCTTTTGGATTGGAATGCACCCACGACCTTTTAAATGTCATGAGTCAATATTTTTGACATGATAGAGATTTTTGGAAATATTCATGGATGATTTTCGGTCTTTGAGAATCTTTTGAGAGTGCCTAAAAAATTTGAAGCAAATTTGCAATGATGTATTGAGTCTTAATTTAGTTTAAGCTGGGAAAGAGAGCCACTTCATGGTTCAAGAAGATATTGTGTTAGGACAATTGTAATCTAAGAGAGGATAGAGGTTGATAAAGCAAAAGTTGACTTTAATTTCTAAACCACCTCTCATTTGTCAAAATAATTCAATCCTTTCTTGGTCATGTAGATTCTATTATCGTCATCAAAACAACTTTTCTAAAGATTTCTCAACCTCTATGAATCTACTCGCTAATATATGTTCTTTAACTTTGATGAAGATGTCATAAAGCCTATGAATTCTTAAGAAAAGGCTGTGACCAAAGCTCCCATCATTCAACCTCCAAACTGTCACTACCTTTTGAAATCATGTGATGCTTTAGACTTTGCCATAGGAGTTTTCGGCCAAAGGATAAATAAATTTTCCATTGTGATCTATTATGCTAGTAAAACTCTAAACGAAGCACAAATGAATTAACTACAACTAAAAAAGAGTTATCTAGCTGTAAGTGTTTCATCCAACTAAAATTTAGGATCATAGTTTAGTTACGATCAAAATCTATGTATATTCAGATCTTCAGGCTTTTGGAGATACACCTACTCTCAAAGAAAGAAAACTAAACCACACCGTTGATGATTTATGCTACATAGAACTTTGATAAAAAATTGGAAGATAAGAAGAGATCTAAATATTAATGCGATCATCTATAGATCCTAGTTAAAAAATATTGAACCTGCGCATTCCGAAATAACTTTTAAGATCAGCAATTGTTAGTAGTTCAAATGCAAAGGCCCTTGTTGCAGAATATTGTAATACATATAGTAGAAAAATTCCTCGATGGTTGTCTATTAGAATGATAAGATCAATCTTTGCTCCATTAAATATTTTTTAAGAAGATCCTAAATTTTTAATTATGCCAACAGATCATTCGTAAATATTCCTGATCAAACAGTTACTATCTTCAATTCTAATTTATACCTCTTGCGAGGATATTTACTGGAAAAAAACTATGGCAAAGATATGCAAAGTTTGAATGTTTATAGCTCTACATGTTAAGGATGCCATTACTTTTAGTCCAGGAATGTCTTAAGTGTCAAGCCTTAGTAAATCATTTCAAAGAAAAACATGATGCCTTTGAACCCCATCTTGGTAGTTAAAATTTTGATGTCGGAAATTGGTTTTAATAGACCTTTCACCTTTAATGGTGTGAATATATTTGGTGAGCCATTGATTACATTTCTAAATGGATTGAAGCAATGGCAACGATGACCAAATCATAAAGTAGTCTTAAAATTTGTTCAAAAGATATCTTTCTAGGTTTGGATTTCCACGTACCTATCATCACAATGGAGGTACCTACTTCAGAAACTACCAGTTTCGAATGCTATTATGAAAATATGGTGTACATATAATATAAGCTACACCATACCATCCGCATACAAGTAGCCAAGTAGAAGTATCTAATAGAAAAATTAAGAATATCTTACAAAAGATTATATAGGACTGATCGAAAAGATTGGTCAAATTGATTAGATGATGCAATAGCCTATAGTATAGCTTATAAAATCTTAGTGGAATGTCTCCCTATATATATGACTATGGAAAAGCATGTGACCTTCTGGTAGAACTGAATATAAAGCATATTGGGCAATAAAGCAATAAATTTTAATCCAAATCAAGCTGGTTCTAATGATGTTATAATTGACCAATTAGAATGAATTAAGATGAGAAGCTTATGAAAATTCAAAAGTATAAGGAGAAAATGAAAGCCTTTCATGACAAACATATTCGAGAAAAATCTTTGAGCCAAATCAAAAAGTCTGGTATTTAAGTTGCTTCAAAGTATATGTCACTAATGCGGTAAAGTATGATTATAAGGCCAACTAAGATTCAATTATCACTATAAAAATTAGTGATAATATAATCCTAATTAAAAAAACTTGAATTTAAGGAAAGAAGTTACCTACCTAAAGAAAACATACAAAATAGAGTATGATGTGATGTCCTAAGCCTAGAATGGATCTCTACACCTAAGTCAAGTTGGAGGTTCCACATCAAAGGTGGAGGGAAGGCCAGATGCTCAGCCGTAAAAATAAAAAAGGATAGTGTAAAAGCTACCCTAATTCATGCACTTACCTGTGAGGTGTATAGAAAATTAACCAAAATACGTGATAATGAAAGATACATTTGTCTTTAAATAACAACCCAAATACTAAGCAAATTTCACACAACACAAGCACTAGAGATCTTTAGATGAACTCTAAAGAAGTTTTGATTAACCTAATCATGAATTTGCTTCTAAAACTCAATACTTTGTTAGTGATACTAGCTAAACTTTTGATCTTCAAACCTAAAGCTATTTATTAGAAGAGATTCTAATATAACATGATAATTATATCAAGACTAATATGCATTGCTAAGAGACTAGCAACGAGTAAGTTGGGGGGTGCGATATAGTATCACCAAATTTATTACTAAAAATATTAATTTATTAATTAATTATATTTATTTTTAAAAATTAATATTTTAATCTAATATAAAAATAAGTCACCAAATAAAGAGCACATTTTTTATCTACAACAAAATAAATTTGAAACAATCGGCTTAGTTAAAATGAGAGTCATATTATTTGAATTTTTAGATAGAAAATAATGGAGTGTTATTTATAATAAAAAAAAATAGAAAATTGAATTGCTCAACCGGCATGCTAAACCCAACCATAGAAGTCGGCGCATTCTAAGCTTAGCTGGTGTCTAGCAAGCTAAGCCCCAACCAGCCCAAAGCCACGTGCACAGCCAGCCGCACCAGTTCACTTCCCTCCAGTGCTACCTGTCACCGAAAGACATCAATTTTTTGAGAGTAGTCAGTCTTGGTAGACCAAGAGCCAGCTCAGCAGAAAGCACCCAATCAGAAGATGGCCAGTTGGTAACCAAGACCATTAAAAGGTTTATATGAAAATTCATCATGCGATATCAGGGCAAAATAGTAATTTCATAGGCATGGCCAGCTGATTGTCATAGCTTATGGTGCACTCGATCCAGGCAGTCCATAGCTAAGTAGTAGGTCGATGTAGTGATGGATCTTGTATCAAGATCGATCGGATCTATATTTATCCAAGCTTGGATTCGATTTCCAGCTTACGCTAGCAGTTATCGGGCCAGGCAATGACCAACAGCTTGAAATAATTCTTAGACAATATTAAGGCATCAGCGACCAATTTCTCCATCAAGCACGATCCAACACTAGAAGTCTATTCCGACTTGATCAGGCTGATTAATGTCCATTTTTGGTTATTTTTGAAGCATCAGATCACCATCTAGGCTAGAACACATAGGACTTCAATAGAACCTCTGATCTAATGATTTTTTGTTATTTTCTCGACAAATATGGATTTATACAGGTTTTGTCTCATACTAACTATAGAAAAGTATTAGCCCTCTAACAGCTATTTAAAGAGCCAGGACCCAGAGATGAGACATCTGATCCAATAGAAGCCACGATATGATAGGAGTCAAGCTTTGGCTAAAGGTTGTTTTGAGGAAACGATATCGAAAAAAGAGCCAGACTTCTACGCCATCTCACACCACTGTTGATTTGAAGATCAAGAGTTTTTTAAAATTTTTTATTTTAATTTTTTTAATTATTGTATTTAAATTTTGAGTTTTATTTTAATATAAAATTAAGTTTATTACTTTTTAATTTTGTTCTTTAATTTTTGCTTTTCAAATTTTGCTACTTTATTTTAATTACTTTAATTTTTTTTGCAAGTAGATACTAAGTCTAAATAATGATCTTACAACCAAGTTTAATTCTCTACATCATTTAAATTCTGCACTTATTTTCAAACTTAAATTTTAATTCCAAACTCCTTTCTTTTTTTTTCATAAATAACAAAAGATTTTCAAAATAAAATCATTGGCCTATCCATGATTGATCCGACTCATTATTATCTATGCACTTTAAATTATTTAAAAAAAAATAGAATAAATTGATAATATGGTATTATAATGATGTCGTGATCTATCATCCCACCTATGTCAAGGCATGTATATAGATAAACTTGACCCCAGTCCGATAAGTGTGTATTTATAGGATACCCCAAGAAACTAGAAGTTATTATTTCATATAACGAAGATTAAAAGGTGTTATCAGCAATAGGGCAATCTTTAGAAAAGAAATTTCTTGGAAGGAAGTGGCCTTTAAGTTGAAACTTAAGGAAGTTCAATAAAGTAGAAAAATGACACCAGTAGCGAACTTCAATCGAATTTGATTAGATCAAATCTAAGCCTAGTATAACCTGCACCATTAAGCAAATCGTAGAGTACCACATCAGCCAGATAAATACTATGGTTCTTGATCTAGGATGGTGACCTTCAACTCATAAATCAATGATGAGATCCAATTACCTATATGGATATAATATAGACCTGATTCGAGAAATGGCTTGAGGCCATGAATTCAAGATGGAATTCATGAAGCAATGAATATGTGATATCCGTGATGCCCACTTCAAGGGTTAAACCTATTGGACGTAAGTGATCTTTAAGAAGAAAAGGGCATGGACGAAAAGGTGAGACCTATAAGCCTATCTATTTGGGCTAAAGGGATATCATCATATGTTATGTGGATGAGACATTCTCCCCTGTTGCAATGCTTAAATTTAATTTTGATAAGCTAGCGATAGCTATTCATCTGGCTATAGATCTAGTAGATTTGGATTGATAGAGGGTCTTATTTATAGACTAAGCTGTGATCCAACTTCTCTTCTTCCCAACCAATCACAACTCCTTTGTGAAATCAGATCTAAATCTGATTGGTGGGAATAGAGTCCCCTGGATTCCTCCTTAGAGGGTGCCTAAGACCAGTCAAAGTTGGTTCTTAGGAGAACTCTAATTGGAATCCAAAAAGGAGATGGAGTCCTTGTCCAACAAGGACTCCTAGGCGCCTCCAACTTGGGCACACGCCAAGGGTGGCGTGCGCCCTCTCCTTGCCAGGTTCTGGCAGGGGGACAGGCCCCCACCAGCTCTCCAATAGGTGCATGACATGTGGTCAAAAGTCAAAGTGTCAATGGTCAACATTTGACCAGTCAAAGGTAGACTTTTGACCAAAGTCAAAGAACAAGAAATGGCAGGTGACCAAAAATGGCAGGTAATGTCTTACAAAATAAGACAACCTTTTCTGACTTGGACAACCTCCAGTCAGACCATATGAAGGCCTCTGATTGAGCACAAACTCCTTTGGCTCAGTCAGGACAACTTATTTATGATAGTAAAAGAAGAACGTTAGGTTCAATCGAGTGCTAGCACGATTTCCTTGAACCTAATTGAATCTCATTCAGATCAATTGAACTAGATCAGTTCAATTGATGATCACCAGATTCAAACCCTTGTTTGTGTGACCCAGTTAGGTTCAGTTCTGTATGGTAATGGGATATGTCATGATCTCTATCATCGACATCATCGAAACTCCTTTCGATGGATCAGAACTCTTCTGATTCGAACAGCTAGAATGATCGATCATCTAAATCATTCTAATTGCTCCCAAAATCCACCAGTGACACCTAGCAGTATATGGTGGCAACCCATCAGAGCTGAATGTGAACCTCTTGGTGCAGCTACCTGTGTGATTAAGTTCTTCTATCTTGAGCCCCGATCAGATTAGGGTTAAGGTAAACTCGTCAAACCCTAGTCTCTGTCATATGATGTAATCATTCGATTCGAGTCCAATGTGAAAATCTAAATAGAAACTCTTTCTATTATTTCACTCTACCATGGCCATGGACTTCTGGACTTGATTCTCATGATTATCATAGGGCTGCTCCTCTACCACCGAGGTAGATAGATTCCATCTTGATGCCATCCAGTTCCTACAATGAACATGCTATAGCCAACATACACCTCAGGGTTCCATATGGCTAGGAGATCGAGTAATGGTGTAGTCAAACTATAACACCCTCAAGGTGAACTGCCGATGCACCTCAGGTCAAAGAACCAGACACACTACTGCAGCATCGAGTCAGTCATTGACGAGAAGGTAGACTCCCTAATGACTACTCGAGGTGGTCACGCTCAGTGCCCTCGTTCTCTAACGAGTATCTGTACTCTCGCTCTGATGTCTCCACACCGTAGACTCAAGACTCATCTACTAAAGAGAAGCGATTGTACACCAACCTTCCGGATCAATCACCATCCTCATGATGATCCTATGGTCGGGAGCATTTTATGAGTTAATAATGATTATTCATGTCTTAAATTTTTAACTCTTGAAAATATGAATTATCATTACCATTAACTCAAAGGATGTATCACAGACACTAAATACACATATGTGATAGAAAATAACCCATTTTATTTATTATAGTCATAATTACAATTTTGCTCCTAGAAGTGTATTACAAGTGTCAGCCAATTCTGGCTTCTAGGGCACATATATCTAACACATGTCCCGCTTATCTTTTGGTCCAGACACCATCCCATCCGTCCTTACCCTAGATGATCTTTTCCTAATCTGAATCAAATATGGAATCCCTCTAGAATATGATCTTGAACTCCCCAACTCTGATGATCGGGTCAGCTCTCCTCCGTTTGGCCAATTTTGTTTGTACATAGAAGCTTTGTACATCGGGCTTAGACTCCCACTGCCTCCATTCATAGTTGACCTCTTCCAATTTTTAAACATCTTCTTCGCATCTATCATATCGAACTTCTTTTGGTTCATCATAGGTTTCCTCTTCCTCTATCGATTAACCAAAGTCCAGCCGACCATTTCGCTTTTTAGGAATTTCTATACCTTCAAGCACCATCCTTCCACGAAGGATTGGTGGTACTTTTTCTCCCAGATCAGCAAGAAGGGGTTATTGGAAGGTGCCCCTTCTTTCGTTCATAATTGGAAGGAAAAGTTCTTTTTTGTACATTGCCCAACCTTGCCATTAGGTCTTCCTTCATGGGGTTATATTAAAGAGTCAGTTCATCGAGCTCCTAGCTTAGATGGAGCCAACCTTGATTCCTCCAATAAACTTAAGGTGTACCGAGCTTCTCTTCTTCTCAACCTTCTAAAGGAACAGACCTTATTCAACCTGGGTCTTGTCACTGACCTGCTAGCACATATTTTGATTTTTGAATCCATACGATTTTGCGCACGTGTATTGTCACTGACCGCTCTTCTTTTCTTGCTATAAAGATGGACGCATAAGCAGCCAAGATGCTTACCAAAGGACTCTTCACTAGGAAAAGGAAAGAGAAGGCACAAAATGATGGCTCAAAGAGGGTGAAGGTCGATGTTTCTAGCTCCAGAGTCTCTGCCTCTACTGCTACTGCATTCGAGGTCATCATCGGCATCGAGATTGTCCCAACTATCAAGGTTGACACCGCTAGCACGGGCCTAATGCCTTCCATGCCCTTAAGTCCCTCCAGCGGGGATCGGGTTTCAGAGCTTCCTATCAAGAAAGGGATAGGAGAGGGAAGAAAAAAGAAAGTCATTGCGAACACGTCCTGCAAGGCTCGCTTAGGCGGACCGGATGGCGACGACAACAAATGAGGGAAGGATCCCTTTGACAATCCACAGATCATCCGAGATCTTGCCGATAGGTTGAGATTGATGGCCAACCTCTGAGGCGGCTGAGAGCGATCCAGCTCCACCCTTCGAGGTTGAGATCCTCATGTAGTTGTACATTTTTTTTTGTATCTTGTACTCAAAAGTTTTGATTAAATGAAGTGAGAATTTTTTTTCATAACCTTGAGCGCTTTTCATATCTTGAATGCAGTCTCCGACCAATTATTATCCACTACCTCAGGGGGTTCTGATAAATTCCTTGATAAAGAACCTAAGGAAGCTCATCTTTTGAGGAAAAAGTTGAAGAAGATGGAGGACAACCTTTGAGCCTCATGAAAGGATGCTTCTAAGACGACCAAAGAGGTCACTCGCCTCTGAGACTTAAAGATGAAGGAAGCAGTGAGCTTTAGTATTTGAAAGGGCAGCTTCGAGAAGGAGATCACCGAACTCAAAAGAAATATCAACGATAAGTCCTGGGCACTGACAGCAAAGATAAACTCTCTTGAAGCTGACCTGGAGGATGCCAAGGAAAAGATCTATCTACTAGAAGGAAGTTCACCATGGTCTATCGACAAGGCTCGGTACAACTGGGACTTGTCAATAATATTTTTCCAGCTTTAGAATCAACTGCATGATACTGAGGACTGGCATAATAGCTATCAAGTGATCTAGATAGAGAAGATGTCTAGGCTTGAAGGTGAGCTCAAGGTTACTAGAGACGAGGTAGCTCATCTTCAAAAGTGACTACACGATAATCGAAGAGCCAGTGCGAGCGGTGAGTCGAAGGAGATTGCCTCCTTAAAGAGGATCGTTAGTGAGCTTTTAGAGGCGGTTGAGGGATAGAGTAGGCCGAGGTTCAATGGCTGAAGCTTTAGCTCACCTATGAACATCGAGCTATCGAGGATGCGGAGGCCGAGTCTGAAGTTTTAAGGAGATAGCGACCAGAGCTTGAGGGTATGTTTCAGCTCACCAATAGAATGTATGTAGATGGTCTCTTCTAGAAGAAAGAGCTTGAGGAGGAGATCCTTAGGCTAAAGCAGGCCTTGGTGATGGTCGAATCTAGCAGCCCAAAGTTTGAAGAATCTGATTCACCTTAGAGCTTCAGCCTCTTGCCCCTCTTTTTTTCTTTCTTTCAGTGTAATCGACCTTGTCAGCCTATGCTTTGCTTGTAATGAACTCATTTTGTAATTAAATAATACATTTTTTGCTATTTTTATTTTGCATGAACCTAAGGCCTATTTGTGGCCTTACCTTCTTTACCTCATTTTTCTCTCTGTCATTTTCTTATGAAATGCTTGTTATGGATGCCGAGCTCGTTGTGGACGCCGGGCTTATTGTGGATATCGAACTAGGATAAAGTTCTACCTTTCGTATTTGACGTAGTCAGGTTATCATGGAAAAATACGTATAAGGATTCTCCACCAAGCTTTCTTTTTCTCCATGTCTTTCATCTAGAAGGTTATGATTTTTGCTCATGTTAGGATCAGGCTTTTCTTCTATTCTTAACATGGCTTACAGGGGTGCATTAGGATCGTCGGTAGGGTCTCTCCCTCCATCCTATCTTATATTGATGAGGTCGTTGACTTTGCTCATGTTAGGATGAGATTCTCCTCCTATTCCTAAAATGGCTTGTGGGGGTGCATTTGGGCCATCGACAGGGCCTCTCCTTCCATCTCATCTTAAATGGACGAGGTCTTCAATTTTGGTCACATTAGGATGAGATTCTCCTCTTATTCCTAATAGGCTGTAGGGGTACATTAGGATCATTGTCGGAGCCTCTTCCCTCCTCTCATCTAAAATGAATGAGATCTTTGACTTTGCTCACATTAGGATGAGATTCTCCTCCTATTTCTAATGAGCTATAGGGGCACATTAGCACCGTCGTCAGGGCCTCTCTCCTTATCTCATCTAAAATGAATGAGGCCTTTGACTTTGCTCATGTTAGGATGAGGTTCTCCTCCCATTTCTAATGGACTGTAGGGACACATTAGGGCCATTATCGAGGCCTCTTCCCTCATCTCATCTAAAATGAATGAGGTCTTCGACTTTTCTCATGTTAGGATGAGGTTCTCCTCCTATTCCTAATGGACTGTAGGGGTACATTAGGGGCCGTTGTCAGGGCCTCTCCCCTCATCTCATCTAAAATGAACAAGGCCTTCGACTTTGCTCATGTCAGGATGAGATTTTTCTTCTATTCTTAACATGGCTTATGAGGATGCGTTAGGGTCGTCGGTAGGGTCTCTCCCTCCATCTTGTCTTATGTCGATGAGATCGTCGATTTTGCTCATGTTAGGATGAAGTTCTCCTCCTGTTCGTAACGTGGCTTGTGGGGGCGCATTTGGGCCATTGACAGGACCTCTCCCCCATCCCATCTTAAATGGAGGAGGTCTTCAACTTTGCTCACATTAGGATGAGGTTCTTCTCCTATTTCTAACAGGCTATAGGAGCATATTAGGGCTGTTGTTGGGGCCTCTCCCCTCCTCTCGTCTAAAATGAATGAGGTCTTTGACTTTGCTCACATTGGGATGAGGTTCTCCTCTTGTTCCTAATGAACTGTAGGGGCACATTAGGACCGTCATCAGGACCTGTTCCCTTATCTCATCTAAAATGAAAGAGACCTTTGACTTTGCTCACGTTAGGATGAGGTTCTTCTCCTGTTCCTAATGGGCTGTAGAGGCACATTAAGGCCATCATCAGAGCCTCTCCCTAATCTCATCTAAAATGAATGAGGCCATCGACTTTGCTTACATTAGGATGAGGTTCTCCTCCTATTTCTAACATGCTGTAGGGGCACATTAGGACTGTTGTCAGGGCCTCTTCCCTCATCTCATTTAAAATGAACGAGGCCTTTGATTTTGCTCATGTTAGGATGAGGTTCTCCTCCTATTTCTAACAGACTGTAGGGGCACATTAGGGCCATTGTCAGGGCCTTTTCCCTCATCTCGTCTAAAATGAATGTGGCCTTCGACTTTGCTCACGTTAGGATGAGGTTCTCCTCCTGTTCCTAACGAACTATAGGGGCACATTAGGGCCATTGTTAGGGCCTCTCTCATCTCGTCTAAAATGAATGAGACCTTCAGCTTTGCTCATGTTAGGATGAGGTTGTCCTCCTATTCCTAATGTGGCTATATTTATCATGACATTAAGTTTGAGGGGTAGTCCCCCTTTATCATCAATATATAATAAAGATTAGGATGTTGAAGTAGGAAGATTTCATTGTAATCAAATCATCGATAATACATTCATAGATTTTCTAAATTCCATGGTCGAGGTAGGTCTCCCCCCCGAGTTTTTTCAAGTAGTATGTCTCGAGTCGGACAACTTTCGTGACCTCATAGGGTCCTTCACAATTTGGGGTAAGCTTTTCCTAACTTTGAGGCTGAGAGATGGTAGCTCGCTGAAGCACTAAGTCTCCTACTCTGAATATTTTACCTCTAACTCTGAAGTTATAGTATCGGGGCATCCTTCGCTTGTAAGCCGCCATCCAAATTTGAGCTTTCTCTCTTTTTTCTTCTAGTAGGTCGAGGTTGGCTCTGAGATCCTATGGGTTATGCTGCTTATTGAAAGCCACTACCCATGTCGATGGATGCTTATATTCGATCGGGATGATTGGCTCTATTCCAAAAGCTAAGACGAATGGTGTTTCTTCAGTCGACAGCCTTTGGGTAGTGCGGTATGCCCATAGAACATGATAAAATTCATCTGCCCAGGCTCCTCTTGCTCTTTCGAGTCTTATCTTGATGCCTTGCAATAGGATCCAATTGGTCACTTTAGCTTTTCCATTTGCTTGTGGGTAAGCTACCGATGTGAAGTGATGGGAGATATTTAGATCTTCGCAAAACTCAATGAACCTTATCCCAATGAACTGTCGCCCATTATCTATTATGAGAGTTCAGGGCAGACCAAACCGACAGACGATTGACTTTCAAACGAAGTTCTGTATCTTGGCCTCAGTAATTTTTGCTAGTGATTTGGCTTTCATCTATTTGGGAAAGTAGTCGATCGTAACGAAGAGAAACTTTCATTGTCCGAATGCCATTGGAAAAGGGCCAAGTATATCCATTCTCCATTGTGCAAATTGCCAAGGTGAACTTAATGGAGTAAACTCGAAGGTCGGCTATCTTTATATGTTTGTATTTCTCCGACAGTGATCATATTTCTTGACATACTTTATAGAATCATGGTACAAGGTCGGCCAATAGTATCCTTACCGAAGTAGTCTTTATGACAGGGATCTAGCTCCTACATGACTTTCATAAATTTTCTCGTGCACTTCTCATAATGCGAAGTCAGCCTCTGAAGGTCGGAGGCATCTCAACAGTGGTAGCAAATACGATCTTTTATACAACTTGCCCTCATACAAAACGTACCAGAAGGCTTGATTCCTAAGTTTCTGAGCTTTTTTTAGATCATAAGGAAGAACTCCCTCTTTGAGATAGGCAACTAATGGGTCAATCTAGCTCGGTTCAAGCTCCATCTGCATAACAAGCTATGATTCCTCTAAGCTTGGGTATTTTAGAGTTTCAAAAAATACTTCTTTAGATAGTTCGACTGGGGCTAAAGTGGCCAATTTAGAGAGAAGGTCGGCTCTTATATTTTCTACCCTCGAAATCTATCGAATGCCAGAACTATCGAAGATCGGAGTCAAATTCTTTACTTTTTTAAGGTATTTCATCATACTTACCTCTTGTGTTTCATAGTTGCCACTAACTTGGCCGACCATAAATTTAGAATCACTGTAGACTTGAAGTTGATCTACTTTTAATTCTCTTGCTATTTTTAACCCGACGATCAATGCTTCATATTCGGCCCCAATATTAGTTGCAAAAAATTTGAAGCATAGCATGTATTTGACAACGACTCCCTCAGAGTTGACTAAGACCAACCCTGCATCTGCTCTAGTGGAGTTGGAGGAACCATCCATGTATAAGGCCCAAAAACCTTCAGAGATCAGCACTCTCTTCGGAAAGGTTCGATTGCAACTACTAGATGTCAGTCTCGTCTGTTCAAGCTCGACTTCATCTGGAATGATACATTCTACTACAAAATCTATCAATATCTGAGCTTTGATCAATGGCCGCGGTCAATAATTGATGTCAAACTCCATGAGCTCGATTACCCATTTTATAATTCTTCTGGAAGCATCCATTCGATGAAGGACTACTTTTATTGGTTGATCTATGAGGACCATTATGGTGTGTCCCTGAAAGTAAGATCGGAGTCTCTTGGTAGCAATTAGAAGAGAATAAGCTAATTTTTCTAAATTAAAGTACCTAGTCTCTACATCCCTTAAGATCCAGCTTATGTAGTAGACTGATCGCAGCATCTTCGCTTCCTCCTTGATCAGGACTACTGCCAAGGTCGTCAGGGAGACTGCTAGGTATAAGAATAATTCTTCTCTGAGTTCAGACTTTGCTAGCAGTTGGGATGAGCTGAGATAGTTTTTGAGCTCCTCAAATATCCATTGGCACTTCATCATCCAGCAGAAGTTCTTTGGTTGCTTGAGAACTTGAAAGAAAGGCATGCATCGCTTGGCCGATCTTGAGATGAAGCGATTTAGGGATGCCACTTATTCAATTAGACGCTGAACTTTTTTGATTATTTTTGGAGCAGTCATCTTCTAAATAGCTCCAATTTTCTCTAGATTTGCTTTGATTCCGTGCCTTAACACCATAAACCCCAGAAACTTTTTCAAGGTCACACCAAAACTGCACTTGATCGAGTTCAACTTCATCTTGTACTTCTTGAGTACACTGAAGATCTCCTCGAGGTCGACGATGTGGTTTATTGAAGCTCGACTTTTGATGAGCATGTCATCCACATACACCTACATGTTGCAGTCGATCTACTCCTTAGAGATCTTGTTGATCAGGTGCTAGTATGTTGCCCTTGTATTCTTGAGTTCAGAAGGCATAACCCTATAACAGTAAAGACCACGGTCAGTAATAAAAATAGTTTTCTCCTCATTCTTCAGTGCCATCCATATTTGGTTATACCAAAAAAGGCATCCATGAAGGTGAGGAGCTCGTGGCCTGAGATTGCATCTACTAGTTGATCAATCTTGGGTAGAGGGTAGCAATCTTTTTGATAAGCTTTGTTCAGTTTTTTGAAGGCTATACACATCCTCTACTTGCCGTTGGCCTTCTTGACCAGGACCACATTAGAGACCCAAGTTGGATAGCTGACTTCTCGAATAAATCCAACATTGAGAAGCTTATCGACTTCTTCTGCTATTGCCTTCTGCCTTTCTAGTACATGGCCCTAAACTCTTTCTTTCACTGGTCGATGCTTGGGATCAATGGCCAGCTGATGTTCCATAATCTCAGCATCAATCCTAGGCATATCCATCGGAACCTAGAAAAATATATCGGCATTCCTCCATAAAAAAGGCGATGAGCTACTCCCAAACATCATTTTCCAGATTGGAGCCAATTTGCACTGTATGCTCCATGTTTTCGTCATTCAGGGGGATGGTCACAAGATCTTCTATGGGCTCATCCCATTCTTCATCAAGGTCATCACGGACATCAAGCCCATCAACTGGGTAGGGGTCAAGTCAAATGCCATTTTGTAAGGCGATGGAGTAGCAGTGCCGGGCTAATGCTTGATCGCCTCTGATTTCACCTATTCTATTATTTGATGGAAATTTTATTTTTAGGTAATAGGTCAACACTACGGCTCATAGTGCATTCAGACTAGGTCGATCGAGGATTGCATTGTAAGTGGAGGGGGCTCTCACCACCATAAGGTCAACCATGCTTTGGCCAGCTTTGGATACTGTCCTGCAGTCACAGCTAGAGTTATCATTCCCTCCACTGGCACAGCATCACCAGTGAAGCTGACCAACAGGGAGCTTATGGGTCCCAATCAATTATTGGATATGGATATTTTAAAGAAAGCATCATAGTATAGAACGTCAGCGAAACTTCCATTATCTATCAATATATGGCATACATCATAATCAGCAATGTTCAAAGAGATTACAACCGCATCGTTGTATGGGAATTAGACTCCTTGAGCATCCTTGTCGGTGAAAGCAATGGGCTCCTCAGTTCTTCATCTCTTTTCGAGCTTGGCTGACCCGCTAGCCTCCTCTCATCGAAGTCCCCCAGAGATGGTGTTAATGATGCTGATCGGAGGCTGATCTTCTCATTGCTCCTCACCCCTCAATGGTTCTGGCAGCGGGGGTGCTCTCGACCGATCCTCTCATCCTTTCGATCGATGTCGTTGGAACCAACCAAGCCTACCGTGCCTGATGAGCTTCTCGATCTCATCTTGGAGCTGGATGCACTCTTTTATATCATGACCATGATCATGATGGTACAGGCAGAACTTGCTAGGATTTTGTTTGTCGAGTGAGTGCACATCCTTTTCGGTCTCGGTAGTTGCTCCTCGATCTCCATCAATACTTGGGTTTTTGGAGCATTGAGAGGGGCATAGTTGTGGAATTTTTTAAAGGAAGAGCTCCATCGCATCCTTCTATCCGAGCTTCTTTGCCTCTGGGCCCGAGTAAGGGATTGGACTCACTTATTTTTCGAAGGAGTTCAAGAGCGTAGCCGAGCTCTGGTCAATTTCTCTCAAGCTATGGGCACATTTGGTTTACCCACCTATCGCTCCTAGGCGACTTCATTATTCTTAGCCTTAAAGACCTCTTCAGCTTGGACATAACCTTCAGCCTAAGCCAGCATATCGAAAAAGTTCTTAGGATACTTCTTCTCTAGGAAGAATAGTAAATCATTCTTCTGAAGGCCATCCTTGAGTGCGGCCATTGTAACAGACTGGTCCAAGTTCTGGACCTTCAATACAGTAGCATTAAACCGATGGACATAAGCCCGGATAGATTACCCCTTCTTCTACTTGATATTCATCAAAAAATCTGAACCTCGATGAGAATGTTGGCTGCTAATGAAATGAGTCACAAACTGATGGCTCATTTGATCGAAGAAAGAGATGGTATCCAACTTAAGTATCGGTACCAGTTTCTGGCAGCTCTCTTAAGGGTGGACGGAAATGCCTGGCACAAAATGGCATCTAGCGTGTTGTGGAGCAGCATCATTATCTGGAAGGCCTCCAAATGGTCGATCAGATAGGTGGTCCCATCATAACTCTCGAACTACGAGAGCTTAAAGTTTGGCAGGATTGGTTCCTGCATAATCTTCTGAGAAAAGGGAGGGTCCATGCAAATATCATTACCATGGGAGGAGGGAGCATGACGGAGTTCTTTGATTCATTGAATCATTTCTTAGAGCCTTTGATCCAGGAGATCTTCATGATCGTTGATCTCTAAGATTTTCTGATGGAACGAGGGCAAAGCTCCCCCCGGGGTCGAGTCATGGTTCGATCAAGGGCTCTCCATCCTCTACTTTCTCTTTTTGAAGGTCATCGATCGACTAGCCCAAGTCGGCCATTCCCAGACTAGATCATGGGGCTTCGAAGAAGCTTGCTCTAGTCGAATTGGCATCGGAGCCAGTTGATGCATGGCCTACACCATCTCCGTGAGACTACAAACCTGCTGGACTAGTAGGTTGAACTGCTCTGCATCCACCATGGTTGTAGGTGGAGCTTGAGTTATCAGAGCTGAAGTAGGAGTGGATAGATCTAGACGATATCTGACTGTAGAGGTCGTTGACCATCAGTTCGAACCTTTTCTAAGAGATATTTTTTTTGGAAAGAACTCTAGAGAGGAAAAAGAGAGATCACTATTGAGCACTCTTTTAAGAACAAAAAAACCTCAAAAATAGAGGGTTCCTTTCTTCTAGCGCTAATTCTATTGGTGCAAAATCTAGTAGCCGTCAGAGAAGTGCTGGAGGTGAAGAAGATGAGGTCACCATCAGTGACCTGTAAAATAAGTCTCATCCAGAGCCCAAGGTGGTGGCTTCGGCAAGACCTTTCGGTGGTGAAGTTAGTTTTTTTGGCCAATAGAAATGGAGTGCTCAGTCAAGAAAGTTGCAGAGTTTCGAAAGCGAGAGGAGAGCCTCGAGAAAACGCATATGGAGGGTCCCTTTTATAGATAGAGTCTGTAACAAACTATAGTGACAGCCGTAATTATCGGATCGTGGGTTGCTCGGGGCCACATGGAGTTTGTTATAGAGGATAGTGTTTGTTATCGCAGAAGGGGTCCAAAAAGGGTTCGACCGTTGGAGGAGTTCAGAAGGTGTTCGATTGCTGAAGGAGTTCGGCTGCTGAAGGGGTCTGAAAAGCGTTCGATCGCTGGAGGAGTTCGGAAGGAGTTCAACTACTAAAGACGTCCAGAAGGAGTTCAGTTGTTGAAGGGGTCCAAAAAGGGTTCAGCCGCTGGAGGAGTCTGAAAGAAGTGCGGCTGCTGATGGAATCCAAAAAGGGTTCGACCGCTAGAGCAGTCCAAAAGGGAATCGACTGCTGAAGGAGTTTGGAAGAAGTTCGATCGCTGGAGGGGTCCCAAGAGGAAGAATTTTCAATCGAAGCTCTTCTGTGGTTATCAGTTACATTAGGCTAAGCATCAGACTAGACTTTGGCGGGAGTGGGGTTTATCTCCAACATAATTTAATTATACCTTTATTTTGGGTAATCCAATTATCTTGTGATGTTTCCGATGTTTGCCTAAGGTTCTGGATGTAGCCATACAAGTATTTGGCCTCTATCGATATCCACTCAGGTAGGATCTGGAGATCTTCTCCTTCTCAATTAATTCTCTAAAAATCAGATCTTGATTTGATCTTGACGGTCTTCAAAACTACTTTTGAAGAACAGCCGTTGTCTCTTGCAGAAGTGCTGCCTTCTTCCTTTCCTGGCACCTTTCACTTGCTTGGATCGCACCTTGATCGTACCCAAAAGCCCTTAGGCATGGAGATGAGAGAGAGGACCAGAGGGTGGCATGGAGAAGGATGGAGAGAGGCTATGTGGCATGGGCTAAAGGCAGAAGCATTAAATTCTAGGTGTAGATAGGGTTTATATAGATCCTGCTGCATCATGCAGTGCCACATCATCCTGGCCAGTCATGACCCTCTATACAATCAGATCTAAATGTAATTGATGGAATGACATCATCTGATCCAATTAGATGAGAGACCCTCAAAATCCTTCTACGGTGGTGCCAAGATGGGGTCAAACAAGACTTCTTAGTGCGACACAGTTTAATCCACTGAAGCAACCTGGAGTCCCATCTATATGGGACTCCATCTTTTATCCTCATGGGATGCACGCCTACCTAGGCATGCACCCCCTTTCTATCTGCTTTTTAGTAGGGGGACAAGTCCCCAAGTACTCTCCTATAGGTACATGACATATGGGCAGATGTCTAAGTATCCAGGATCAACATTTGACCAATGTCCAAAAATAGGAATTAGTAGGTGACCAAAAATAGTAGGTATTGTTTTAAATTTATCTCATAAATTAAGACAATCTTTTTCTAATCTGGACAAGCTCCAGTCAGACCAAGTAAAGGTTCCTGAGTGAGACCAAATATATTTGGCTCAGTCGAGACAAGCTTTAATGATTGTTAAAGGAGAACATTAGGCTCAATTATGTGCTAGCATGATTTTCTTGAACCAAATTAAATCTTATTCAAATCAATTGAACTGGGTTAGTCCAATTGATGACATCCAGATCCAAACCCTTATTTGTGTGACCTAGTTAGGTTCAGTTCCATATGATAATCGGATATGTCGTGATCTCTATCATCGACATCATTGAAACACCTTTCAATGGATCAGAACTTTTCTGATTCAGACAACTAGTATGATCGATCATCCAAATCATTCAAATTGCTCTCAAAATCCTCCAATGACACCTAGCAGTATATGGTGGCAATCCATCAGAACTGAAAGCAAATCTCTCGATGTAGTTACCTGAGTGATTAAATTCCTCTATCTTGAGCTTCAACCGGATTAGGGTTAAGGTGATCTTGTCAAATCCTAATTTTCCATCATATGAATTAATCATTCGATTCAATCCAATATGAAAACCCTAATAGAAACTCTTTCTATTATTTCAATCTCCCATGGCCATGTGCTTATGGACTTGATTCTCATGATCATCATAGGGCTACTCCTCATCTACCGACGTAGATAGATCTCCTATTGGTGCAATCTAATTCCTACAATGAACATGTTATGGCCAACATACTAAAAGGAAAAACCTTGTTTCTCGAGTCTGGTTCGTTCAGATCTGATTGGATCAAGAGGGATATTTCAAAAATTTTTCTCTAAGATCCTAATTTGATTTGAGACTCTTTAATTCTGATCTTATTAATCTAATAAAATAAAACTTAAATTAAATCTAATTTAATTATACCTTTATTTTGGGTAATCCAATTATCCTATGATGATCTCGATATTTGTCTGAGGTTCTGGACATAGCCATGCAAGCGCCTGACTTTTAATGGTATCTACTTGGGTAGGATCTGGAGATCTTTTTCTTCTCAATCAATCCTCCAAAAATTAGATTTAGATCTAATCTTGAAGGTCTTCAAAAATACTTTTGAAGAACAATCGTTGTCTCTTACAGCAGTGCTGCCTTCTTTCTTTCCTGTCACCTTTTACTTGTTTGAATTGCACCTAACTCATGCCCAAAACCTCTTGGGCATGGAGAGGAGAGAAAGCATGGAGAAGGAGGGAGAAAAGCTTTGTGGCATGGGCTAAGGGCAGAAGCTCTTTATTCTAAGCATAGATAGGGTTTATATAGACCCTACTGCACCATGCAGTGCCACATTATCCCGACCAATCAAGGCCCTTTATGCAATCATATCTATATCTGATTGGTGGGATGACATCATCTGATCAAATCAGATTAGAGTCCTTCAAAACTCTCCTTAGATGGTGCCAAGATTGGGTCAAACAAGTCTTCTTGGCACCATTTAGTTTGATTCCCTGAAGCAACTGGAGTCCCATCTGTATGGGACTCCAAATCTTATCCTCATGGGGTGCATGCCTTCCTAGGCATGCACCCCATGCCTGTCTACTTTTTAGTAGGAGGACAAGGGCCAAGGTTCTCTCCTATGGGTGCATGACACATGGGCAGATGTCTAAGTGTCAAAAGTCAACATTTGACCAAAGTCCAAAGACAAGATTTAGCAGGTGACGAAAAATGGCATGTGTTATCTCAAATTTATTTCATAAATTAAGACAACCCTTCTTTAACCTAGACTAGCTCCAGTTAGATCAAGGTCCTTGAGTGAGCTCAAACACATTTGGCTCAGTTGAGATAAATTTTAATGATTGTTGAAGGAGAACATTAGGCTCAATCATGTGCTAGCATGATTTTCTTGAACCTAATTGAATCTTATTCAAACCAATTGAACTGGGTTAATCCAACTGATGATATCCAGATTCAAACCCTTGTTTGTATGACCTAGTTAGGTTCAGTTTCGTATGGTAATGGGATATGTCGTGATCTCTATCATCGACATCATCAAAACACCTTCCGATGGATCAAAACTTTTTTGATTTAAACAACTAGTATGATCGATCACTCAAATCATTCTAATCGCTTCGAAAATCCACCAGTGACACCTAGCAGCATATGGTGGCAACCCATCAAAACTAAAAGTGAACCTCTCAATGCAGTTTTTTGTGTGATTAAGTTTCTCTATCTTGAGCTCCCATCGGATTAGGATTAAGGTGATCTCGTCAAACCATAATATCCATCACATGAATTAATCATTCGATTCAAGTCCAATGTGAATACCCTAATAAAAGCTCTTTCTATTATTTCACTCTGCCATGGCCATGGACTTTATGGACTTTATTCTCATGATCATCATAGGGCTGCTCCTCTTCTACCGAGGTAGATAGATCTCCTAATGGTGCAATCCAATTCCTACAATGAATATGCTATAGCCAACATACACCTCAGTGTTTTGAATGGCTACAAGACCGAGTTATGGTGTAGTCAAAGTATAACACCTTCAAGGTGAACTGTCGATGCACCTCTGGTCAAAGAACCAAACACACCACTACAGCTTCGAGCCAGTCATCGATGAGAAGATAGACTTCCTCATGACTACTCGAGGTGGTCATGCTCAGTGTCCTCGTTCTTTAATGAGTATCTATACTCTTACTCTGGTGTCACTGCACTATAGACTCAAGACTCATCTTTCCTAAAGAAGTGATTGTACACCAATCTTCTGGATCAATCACCATCCTCATGATGATCCTACGGTCGGGAGAATTTTATGAGTTAATAATGAAAATTCATGTCTTAAATTTTCAACTCTTGAAAATATGAACTATCATTGCCATTAACTCAAGGGATGTATCACAGACACTTTCAAATAAACATTATGATAGAAAATAATTAATTTTATTATTTATAGTTAAAATTATTTTTTCTTAGAAGTGTATTATAAGTGTCAGCCAATCTGACTTTTAGGGCACACATATCTAACAAACTCCCACTTGACTTAAAGCCAATTGACTATAAATCTAAGTCCCATCTTTTCAAGGTGGGCTTCGATTTTCTACTGGTCCAATGACTTTGTGAGTGGGTGTGTCGCATTGTCTGCAGAGTTAGCTCTTTTGATCTCAACATAATCTTTCTCGAGGTAATCACGGATGAGGTGGTATCGTAGCTCGATGTGCTTGGATTTCTGGTGAGACCGTGGCTCCTTAGCTAGGGCTATGGCACAATTATTATTGTAGTACAGAGTAATGGCATCTAATGGCATCACTTTGATCTCTATGGCAAACTTCTTATATCAGAATGCCTTCTTCATAGCTTCTGACGTAGCGATGTACTCTGCTTCCATGGTGGAGTCTGCTATTACTATCTACTTGGAACTCTTCCAACTGACAGCACCACCATTGCACACAAACAGACTCCTAGATGTCGACTTTCGATCATCTATATCGGATATAAAATCTGAGTCTATATACCCCTGGACTTGAAGTTCTCCATTATCAAAAACCAACAACATATCCTTCTTCTTAAGTACATAAGGATATATTTCACAAAAATCCAGTGTTCTTCACCTGGATTTGACTGATATATGCTTATGACACTCACAGCATGTGCTATTCAGGTCGTGCATATAACATGACATACATGAGGCTCCCTATTGCTAAAGCATAAGGGATCTTGCTCATGAGTTAAATCTCCTCAATGTGTTGGGACATATTTTCTTGGAGAGATGAATGCCATGTCTGAAGGGTACTAATCCCCTCTTGGAGTTTTCTATGCTAAACATTTTTAACAGTTTCTCTATGTACATCTTCTATGAAAGACCTAGCATCTTATTCGGTCTATCTCTATAGACCTTAATTTCTAGAATGAAGGATACTTCTCCTAGGTCTTTAATTGAGAATTCTTTAGATAACCACATTTTAACTATTGTCAACATGAGAATATCATTCCCAAGAAGGAGGATATCATCAATGTACAGTACAATAAAGACAATAGCACTCCCACTGATCCTTTTGAAAACACATGGTTCCTCCTCATTCTTGATGAAATCAAATAATTTGATCACATCATTAAAACAGTATTCCAGCTCCAAGATGCTTGCTTAAGTCCATATACAGACCTTTACAGCTCGCATACTTTATGATCAGTATCACTAGATGTGAAATCTAGCAGTTGTTCCATATATATATCTTTCTCAAGGTATGCATTTAAGAACATCATTTTCACATCTATTTGCCATATTTCATAATCGAAATAGGCTACAACAGCAAGCAATGTGTGGATGAATTTTAGCATAGCTACTGGCGAAAAGGTATCCTGATAGTCAATGCCTTTATGCTGACTATACCCTTTTGCCACTAATCTAGCTTTGAATGTCTCCACATTTCCATCTGCACCAATCTTTCTCTTGTAGGTCCATTTACACCTAATAGGTACTATATCTTTTGGTGGATCTACCAAGGTTCAGACTTGATTTGAGTATATCAAGTCAATTTTTGACTTCATTGCCTCTAACCATTTCTCGGAGTCGATATCCGACATTGCCTCATCATAGGTTTTGGGATCATTACCATAAACCCCATTACCTATGAGGAATATTTTCTCTACTTTCTCTAAAGTAGTACCTAAGTACCTCTCAAGGGGATAGAAAACCCTTTCCGATCTATGAGGTGGAGGAGGTAGTGATTGTATTTGCTCAACCTGATTTGGTTCTATAGGGTCCTTAGCTTGTTGCTCTTGTGAAACTTTCTCCTCGAGCTTGATCTTCTTTCCAATGTTGCCATCTTGAATAAACTATTTTTCAAGAAAAATGATATGATGACTTATAATCATATTATGGTCTTCTAGAATGTAGAAATAATATCCTAATGACTCTTTAGGATATCCTATAAATCGAGCTCTAAAGGACCTATAATCTAACTTATCCGCTTGTTGTCTTTTGACATTAGTCAAACAATCCCAAATTCTGAGATGACTCAGATTTTGTTTCTTACCATGCCATATCTCATATGGTATAGTAGGAACGATTTTAGAGAAAACCCTATTCAGTAAATATATAGCATTTAGCAGACTATATCCCAAAAAAAAATTAGAAAGGTCTGTGAAGCTCATCATGGATCAGATCATATCTAATAGAGTCCGATTACTTCATTCTAAAATTCTGTTGAGTTGAGCTGTTTCAAGTGGAGTGCATTGATAGACTATGCCATTTTGCTTGAGATAGTTCAGAAATTTCCAACTAAGGTATTCACCTCCTCGATCTGATCGAAGAATCTTAATAGATTTTTTAGTTTGCTTTTCAACTTCAGATTTGAATTTTTTAAACTTTTTAAAGGCTTTAGACTTGTGTCTCATAAGATATACATATCCATATTGTGATAAATCATCGATAAAGATTATGAAGTAGTCAAAATTGCCTCTAGCTGGCACATCAAATGGGCTGCACACATCAGTATGTACTAGGGCAAGTAGTTCCGTGGCCCTTTCCCTATGTCCTACAAAAGGAAGCTTAGTCATTTTGCCATGAAGACATGATTCATAAATTGGATATGACTCGTAAGTCAACAAACTCAATAGCCCGATTTTCTCTAATTTGTTCACCCTATCTTCTGCTATATGACCTAGCCTTAGGTGCCATAGATACCTATCGTTTGGACTATCTCTGGGTCATTTTGATCTTATGGCATTCACATTTTGCTCGATATTAAAGATAGATATATCAATATGTAACTGGTAGAGACCGTTATGGAAGAACCAACTTGCAATTTTATTTCTTTCATAAAGAATATTACAATGGTCCTTAAGAAAACTAATTACATAGCCTTCTTATGCTAAACATGAAATAGAAATCAAATTCCTACTTGTAATAGGCACATAATAACAATCCCTAAGTACTAAATTTAGGTTAGATGGTAGTCAAAGAGGATAGATTTCTATGGCCACAGCAGCAATCTTTGCTCTCTTTTCGATGCATAGGATCATCTCACCATCCCTCAGCCTCCTCCTATCCTCAAGATCCTGCATGGAAGTGCACAAATGAGCACTAGAACCAGAGTCAAGCACCCAACTGGATGTAGAAGAAATCGTAAGATTAGATTCAATAACGAGCATACCTCCAAAAGGATATTCTCCTTCTTATTCTTCTAGATGGCCAGGTATGTAGGGCAGCTCCACTTTCAATGGTCGTTAATATTATAATGAAAAAAATTTTCTTTATCAACGGTCTTCTTTTTTCTCAGCTCTGCCTTCTTTCTCAGCTCTGCCTTCTTTTCTTTCCTCTTTCTATCTTCTATTTTTTCACAGACTTCTTCTTCTTTCCCAAAAACTTTCTTTTGGAAGATGTCTGTTCCATAGCAAGTACTGAGCCTTTAAAATCTTTCATAAAAAGCTCAAAAGTAACCAGCATATTCATAATCTCGGTCAGAGTATTCTAAAGTTTATGCATATGGTAGTTCATAATGAACCACCCATACGCATCAGTCAAGGATTGTAGAATTATATCATTTTGTAGATCCTGATCAAACTTCACTCTGAGCTTCTCAAGCTCTTTTAAGTTTTTGATCATCATCAGATAATAATCTTGGACTGATTGCCCATCAGGCATTTTAGCCTTAAACAGTCATTTAGTGACCTGATATTTGGCTGCGCGACTCTGTTCACCTAGCAACTCTTGTAGGTGAGCCAACATATGGCGGACAGTCTTGATATCTTCATGTTGACGTTGAAGCTCATCAGACATTGAGCCCAACATGTAGTATCTGGCCTTATTATCTTCATCCATCCATTTGTCAAGAGATGCTCTCTATTCAACGGACGGACGAGCTGATAAGGTGGGGGGATCCTGATATAATACATGAGTCAACTTCTCGAAACCCAAAATAATTTTAAAGTTCTGAAGTCAATCCTTGTAATTCGGTTTGGTCAGTCTATGGGTGTTCGGGTTACGGGCTAGTGGGTTGGATGTAGACATTTTTTTTTTCTATAGAGAGTTAAAATTTTTAGTTAGATTTTGTAATTAAGACTTGATCAATTTATTTAGAAATTTGATTTTTAAACAAATTAGCTCCCACTATTTTCTTGGATCCCTATACTTTCTCTATAGAGATGCGAAAATCTCCATGATTACTGATTTCTAATGGATGGTGCAGTCCCACAAACTGACTCATCACCTCACCTAATAGTTATTGGTGATGGATTAGCCAATGAGTGAACAACTCTTATCTAATAATTTTCTAATCATGGTGCACCCAAGCTTGGTCTCTAATTCATAAATCTCATCATGTCCAAAATATTGATCCACTCCTTAGTTAAGTCAGATCCACTATTTGCATAAATTGGATTCCTAATTGGGTCTCTCATCATATCTAGTATATTGAGCCTAATCCATCCTCCAGCCCGTAGCATCCAATGCCTAATAGACATGGTTGCGTCTTCTCGGTGCAACTTAACCACTACGACCAGTCGAGAACAACCAACCCCGAAAAGGGCCCACATATCTACAATGGTGGAAAACCTTAGACTTAATCTTCTCTTGGAGAGATTTGATTTAGGTCTCTTTAAACTTGACTTGACATAGCCATAACCATTATGACTAACCTAGTGGCATGGGTTAGCTCGGATTGTTAGTTACATTAGATCAGGACTGAGCTGATAAATATAGCTCGGTAAGTGAGACCAGGGAAAGGGATATGCCATTAACTCGACAAGATCACATTTAAGTCAAGTAGCTCGCAATTAAAAACCAATCGGTTGTATTTGCCAAACTTACCTTAGATACCAAATTGTTGAGCCAGAACCAATTGGGTTAGCTTACAATCTAGACTCTAACTACTGAGCCTAATTAGGTCATAACTTGATCGATCACTCATGTGACTCGACTTTGACCCAGACTTAACTCTATTAGGCTAGTCATTTTAAGCACTCTTGATCCCATCTAACCAACTCTTGATTCGGTTTGATCAATCCCTAGACCTAATTAAGCTACCCAAGCCCGAACCCAATTTTATGAATATGTCTTAGATCTGAAAATTCTCAATTTTAGATCTAATATATTTCATAATCTTAATTCTTAATTAAGTTTAGGGTTCATAAACAAAATATGTATATAAAATCCTAGGATTTCAGGATCTAGGATTTTGCAGAAAATAAGTTTTAGATTTCTTATTAAGGACGAACATGCAGCACCCCTACGCATCATAAGAACATCGCATTGAATAAAAGGAGAGGACCTTTAAATCCTACTTCATTCTTATGAACGGACGGTCAAGAAAAATGTCTTAATCAGAAATATGATAAATCTACAAAACTAGTTAGATCTACATCATATATCATATATATAAAAATTAATCTAACTAAAAACATGTTTTGTATACATCTCATGTATCATATCATGCTTGTTTTTAGATCTAAATTATCTAATAAATATCTAAAAAATAAAATTTAAATTTGATCATATTAAATTAAAATTTATTCTAGATAATTTTGTAGAACTATTCTACAACTAGTCCAAACATGCATCTATCATATCTCATATGAACAAATTAAATAAATTTATTTTTTATTTTTTAAATTTAATTATAATATTTATAATATCAAAAAGTAGAAAATAAATAGATCTAAAAATTATAATTAATTAAATTAAAATTATGATCATGTTAGACTATACAAAGAATAATTCTATTCCTAGTCTAGTCATGCTTCTTATACATCTCAGATTTAGATTATTTAATTTTTAATTTTATAATTTTATATCTAATAATATCTCATATCACATTTAAAATCATCTAATTATTAGATCAAAAATAAATTAAAATCAAATCTAATAAATTTTGGAACCTGGCACTGATACCAGTTGAAGGAAAAAATCGTATTTTTTGAGTCAGGTTTGTTCAGATCAGATTGGATCAAGAGGGATATTTCAAAAATTTTTCTCCAAGATCCTAATTAGATCTAAGAATATTTAGATCTGATCTTATTGATCTGATAAAATAAAATAAAATAAAAATTAAATTAAATCTAATTTAATTATATCTTTATTTTGGGTAATCCAATTATCCTATGATGATCTCGATGTTTGTCTGAGGTTCTGGACGTAGCCATGCAAGCACCTAGCCTCTATCGGTATCCACTCAAATAGGATTTAGAGATCCTATTCTTCTCAATCAATTCTCCAAAAATTAGATCTACATCAGATCTTGAAGGTCTTCAAAAATTCTTTTGAAGAACAATCGTTGTCTCTTGCAACAGTGCTGCCTTCTTCCTTTTCTGTAGCCTTTTACTTGCTTGAATCGCACCTAACTCATGCCCAAAACCTCTTGGGAGTGGAGAGGAGAGAGAGGACCCAAGGGTGGAGTGGAGAAGGATGGAGAAAAGCTTTGTGGCATGGGCTAAGGGCAAAAGCTCTTTATTCTAGGTGCAGATATGGTTTATATAGATCCTGCTGCGCCATGCAGTGCCACATTATCCCAATCAATCACGATCCTTTATGCAATCAAATCTAAATCTAATTGATGGAATGACATCATCTGATCTAATTATATTACAGTCCCTCAAAACTATCCTTAGATGGTGCCAAGACTGGGTCAAACAAGCCTTCTTGGCACCATCTAGTTTGATTCCCTGAAACAATTGGAGTCCCATCTGTATGGGACTCCAAATCTTATCCTCATGGGGCGCACGCCTCCCTAGGCATGTGCCCCTTGCTTGTTTTTTTTTTTATCAGGAGGATAAGGGCCAAGGTTCTCTCCTATGAATGCATGACACATGGGCACATATGTAGGTGTCAAATGTCAACATTTGACCAAAGTCCAAAGATAAGATTTAGCAGGTGACGAAAAATGGCAGGTGTTGTCTCAAATTTATTTCATAAATTATGACAATCCTTTTTTGACCTGGACAAGCTCCAGTCAGATCAAGTAAAGGTTCCTAAGTGAGCCCAAACATATTTGGCTCAGTCGAGATAAGTTTTAATGATTGTTGAAGGAGAACATTAGAATCAATCATATGCTAGCACGATTTCCTTGAACCTAATTGAATCTTATTGAAATCAATTGAACTGGGTTAATCCAATTGATGATATCCAGATCCAAACCCTTATTTGTATGATCCAATTAAGGTTAGTTCTATATGGTAATGGGATATGTCATGATCTCTATCATCGATATTATCGAAATACCTTTCGATGGATCAGAACTTTTCTGATTTAGACAACTAGTATGATCGATCATCCAAATCATTCTAATTGCTCTCAAAATCCACCAATGACACATAGCAGCATATGGTGGCAACCCATCAGAATTGAAAGTGAACCTCTCAGTGTAGTTTTCTGTATGATTAAGTTCCTCTATATTGAGTTCCGATCGGATTAGGGTTAAGGTGATCTCGTCAAACCCTAATATTCGTCATATGAATTAATCATTCGATTCAAGTCCAATGTGAAAACCCTAATAGAAACTCTTTCTATTATTTCACTCTACCATAGCCATGGACTTTATGGACTTGATTCTCATGATCATCATAGGGCTACTCCTCTTCTACCGAGGTAGATAGATCTCCTGTTAGTGTAATCCAATTCCTATAATGAACATGGTATAGCCAACATACACCTTAGGATTTCGAATGGATAGGAAATTGAGTTATGGTGTAGTCAAACTATAACACCTTCAAGAAAAACTATCGATGCACCTTAGATCAAGGAATCAGACATACCACTGCAGCTTCGAGCTAGTCATCGACGAGAAGGTAGACTTCCTCAAAACTACTTGAGGTGGTCACACTCAGTGCCCTCATTTTCTAATGAGTACCTGTACTCTCACTTTGGTGTCTCTAAACCATAGATTCAAGACTCATCTATCCTAAAGAAGCGATCATATACTAATCTTTCGGATCAGTCACTATCCTCATGATGATCCTACGGTCAGAAGCATTTTATGAGTTAATCATGAAAATTCATGTCTTAAATTCTCAACTTTCGAAAATATGAACAATCATTGCTATTAACTTAAGGGATGTATCACAAACACTTTTAAATGCACATTATGATAGAAAATAACTCATTTTATTATTTATAGTTAAAATTATAATTTTATTCTTAGAAGTGTATTACAAGTATTAGCCAATCTGGCTTCAAGGGAATATATATCTAACACATACACCTTAAGATTTCAAATGGCTAGGAGATCGAGTTATGGTGTAGTTAAACTATAACACCTTCAAGGTGAAGTACCGATGCAACTCTAGTCAAAGAACTAGACACCCTACTATAGCTTCGAGCCAGTCATCGACGAGAAGGTAGACTTGCTCATGACTACTCAAGGTGGTCATGCTCAGTGCCCTCGTTTTCTAACGAGTACCTATACTCTTGCTCTAGTGTCTCTACATCGTAGACTCAAGACTCATCTATCCTAAAGAAGCGATCATACACCAACCTTCCAGATCAATCACCAATCTCATGATGATCCTACGGTCGGGAGCATTTTATGAGTTAATAATGAAAATTCATGTCTTACATTTTCAACTCTTGAAAATATGAACTATCATTATTATTAACTCAAGGGATGTATCATAGATACTTTTAAATATACACTATGATAGAAAATAATTCATTTTATTATTTATAGTTAAAATTATAATTTTATCCTTAGAATTGTATTTACAAGTGTCAGCCAATCTAGCTTCTAGGGCACACATATCTAATAAACTCCCACTTGACCTAAAGCCAATTGGCTATAAATCTAAGTCCCATCTTTTTAAGGTGGGCTTCGATCTTCTGCTTGCCCAACGGCTTTGTAAGTGGGTCTGCCACATTGCCTGCAAAGTCGACTCTCTTGACCTTGACATAATCTTTCTCAAGGTAATCATGGATGAGATGGTATCACCACTCGATGTGCTTGGATTTTTTGTGAGACCTTGGCTCCTTAGCAATGGCTATGGTGCCATTATTATTGCAGTACAAAGGAATGGCATCTAATAGCATCACTCCGATCTCTATGATGAACTTCTTATACCAGAATGCCTTCTTGGCAGTTTCTGATGCAGCGATGTACTCTGCTTTCATGATGGAATCTGCTATCACTATCTATTTGAAACTCTTCCAATCGACAGTACCACCATTACACACAAACAGACTCCCAAATGCCGACTTTCGATCATCTATATCGGACATATAATCCGAGTCTGTATACACCTAGACTTGGAGTTCTCCATTACCAAAAACCAACATCATATCCTTAGTTCTTCTTAAGTACTTAAGGATACATTTCACAGAAGTCCAATGATCTTCACCTAGATTCGACTGATATCTGCTCGTGATACTCACAGCATGGGCTATATCGGGTCGTGTACATAACATGGCATACATGAGGCTCCCTATTGCTAAAGCATAAGGGATCTTGCTCATGCATTCAATCTTCTCAAGTGTGTTGGGACACATTTTCTTAGAGAGATGAATGCCATGTCTGAAGGGTACCAATCTCCTCTTGGAGTTTTCCATGCTAAACCTCTTTAGCACTTCCTCTATGCACATCTTCTGCGAAAGACCTAGCATCCTATTCAGTCTATCTCTATAGACCTTAATTCCTAGAATGAAGGATGCTTCTCCTAGGTCTTTCATGGAGAATTCTTTGGATAACCATATTTTAACTATGGTCAACATGAAAATATCATTTCCAATAAGGAGGATATCGTCTTTGTATAGTATGAGAAAGATAATAGTGCTCCCACTGATCTTTTTGAAAATACATGATTTCTCCTCATTCTTGATGAATTCAAATAATTTGATCACGTCATTAAAATGAGTATTCTAGCTCCGAGATGCTTGCTTAAGTCCATATATAGACCATTGCAGCTTGCATACTTTGTGATCAACATCACTAGATGTGAAACCTAGTGGTTATTCCATATAGATATCTTCTTCAAGGTATCAATTTAAGAACGTCATTTTCACGTCCATTTGCCATATTTCATAACTGAAATAGGTTGCAACAGCAAGCAATGTATGGATAGATTTTAGCATGGCTATTAGCGAAAAGATATCCTAATAGTCAATTCCTTCATGCTGATTATATTGTTTTGCCACTAATCTAGCTTTGAATATTTTCACATTTCCATCTGCACCAATCTTTCTCTTATAGATCCATTTACACCCAATAAGTACTGTACCTTTAGGTGGATCTACCAAGGTCTAGATTTGGTTTGAGTGCATCGAGTCAATTTCTGACTTCATTATCTCTGACCATTTCTCGAAGTCAAAATCTGATATCACCTCCTCATAGGTTTTGGGATCATCACCATGAACCCCATTACCTACGAGGAACATTTTCTCTACTTCCTTTGAAATAGTACCTACGTACCTCTCAGGGGGATGGAAAATCTTTTTCGATCTACGAGGTGGAGGAGGTAGTGATCGTATTGGCTCAACCTGATTTGATTCCATAGGGTCCTTAGCTCGTTGCTCTTATGAGATTTTCTCCTCGAGTTTGATTTGCTTTTCAATGCCATCATCTAGAATAAACTATTTTTTAAGAAAGATGGCATGCCGACTCATAATCACATGATGGTCTTTTGGAATGTGGAAATAATATCCTAATGACTCTTTAGGATATCTTATGAATCGAGCTCTAAAGGACCTATAGTCTAACTTGTCCACTTGTTGTCTTTTAACATGAGCTGGACAACCCCAAATTCTGAGATGACTCAAACTTGATTTCTTACCATGCCATATCTCATACAGTGTGGTAGTAATGATTTTAGAGGAAATCCTATTTAATAAATATATAGCAGTTAACAGACTATCTCCAAAGAAAATCAAGAAGGTCTGTAAAGCTCATCATGGATCGACCATATCTAATAGGATCTGGTTCCTCCATTCTGAAATTCCATTGAGTTGAGATGTTTCAGGTGGAGTCCATTGAGAGACTATGCCATATTGCTTGAGATAGTCCAAAAATTTCCGACTAAGGTATTCACCTCCTCGATCTAATTGAAGAACATTAATGGATTTTTTAGTTTGCTTTTCAACTTCATGTCTAAATTTCTTAAATTTTTCAAAAGCTTCAGACTTGTATCTCATAAGATACACATACCCATACCAAGATAAATCATCGATAAAGGTTATGAAGTAGACAAATTTGCCTCTAGCTAGCACATCAAATGGACCGCACACATTAGTATGTACTAGGGCAAGTAGTTCCATGGCCCTTTTCCCTTGTCCGACAAAAGGGAGCTTAGTCATTTTGCTATGAAGACATGATTCATAAATTGAATATGACTCGAAAGTCAACTGACTCAATATCCCGATTTTCTTTAATTTGTTAATCCTATCTTCTACTATATGACCTAGCCTTAGGTGCCATAGGTACCTATCATTTGGACTATCCTTGGATCATTTTTATCTTATGGCATTCACATTTTACTGAATATTGAAGATAGATACATCAATATGTACTAGTAGAGATCGTTAATAAGAAAACCACTTACAATTTTATTTCTTTCATAAAGAATATTACAATGGTCCTTAAGAAAATTAATTACATAGCCTTCTTGTATTAAATATGAAATAGAAATCAAATATCTGCTCGTAGCAGGCACATAATAACAATCTTTAAGTACTAAATCTAAGCTAGACAATAGTCGAATAGGGTAGGTTCCCATGACCACAACAGCAACCCTTGCTCCATTTTCGATGCATAGGATCATCTCACCATCCCTCACCCTCCTGCTATCCTCAAGATCCTATATGGTAATGCACAAATGAGCACTAGAACTAGAGTCAAGTACCCAACTGGATGTAGAAGAACCATAAGGTAAGATTCAATAACGAGCATACCTCTAGAAGGACCTGTCTCCTTATTATTATTTAGGATGGCTAGGTATGTAGGGCAGTTCTGCTTCTAGTAGCCGTCAGTATTATAATGAAAATACTTTTCTTTGTTAGCGGCCTTCTTCTTCAACTCTGCCTTCTTTTTCCTTCCACCTTCCACCTTCTGCCATTTCACAGACTTCTTCTTTTCATAAGACTTTCTCTTGGAAGAAGTCCGTTCCATAGCAAGTACTAAGCCTTTAGAATCATCATAGAAAGCTCAGCAGTAACCAGCATATTCATAAGCTCGACCTAAGTATTCTAAAGTTTATGCATTTGTAGTTCATGATGAAATGTCCATATGCATCAGTCAAGGATTGTAGAATTATATCATTCTATAGATCCTGGTCTAACTTCACTCTAAGCTTCTCAAGCTTTTCCAAGTCCTTGATCATCATCAAACAATGATCTTGGACTAACTATCCATCAAGCATTTTAACCTTAAATAGTCATTTAGTGATCTGATATTTGGCTGCACGACTTTATTCACCAAACAACCCTTGCAGGTGAGCCAACATTTGACGAACAGTCTTGATATCTTTATGTTGGCGCTGAAGCTCATCAGACATCGAGTCCAATATGTAATATCTGGCCTTATTATCTTCATCCATCCATTTATCAAGAGATGCTCTCTGTTCAGCAGATGAATGAGCTGGTAAGATGGGGGGATCCTAATCCAATACATGAGTCAACTTCTCAAAATCCAAAATAATTTTGAAGTTTTAGAGCCAATCCTTGTAATTGGGTCTGGTCTGTCTATGGGTGTTCAGGATATGGGCTAGTGGGTTGGACGTAGATATTTTTCTTTTTCTTGTAGAGAGTAAAAGTTTCTATTCAGATTTTGTAATTAAGACTTGACCAATTTGTTTAGGGGTTTGATTTTTAAACAAATTAGCTCCCACTATTTTCTAGGATCCCTACACTTTCTCTATAGAGATGCAAAAATCTTCATGATTATTGATTTCTAGTGGATGGTGCAGTCCCACCAACTGACTCATCACCTCACCTAACAGTTATTGATGATGGGTTAATCAATGAGTGAACAACTCTTATCCAATGATTCTCTAATCATGATGCACCCAGACTTGGTCTCTAATTCATGAATCTCACCATGTCTAAAATATTGATCAACTTCTTAGTTAAGTCAGATCCACCATTTGCATAGATTGGATTCTTAATTAGGTCTCTCATCGTATCTAAAATATTGAGCCCAGTCCATCCTCCAACCCATAGTATTCAATGCCTAATAGACATGGTTGTGTCTTCTTGGTGCAACTGAACCACTATGACCAGTCGAGAACAATCAACCCCGAAAATGGCCCGCACATCTACAATGGTGGAAGACCTTAGACTTAATCTTTTCTTAGGAAGATTTGATTTAGGTCTCTTTAAACCTGACTTGACATAGCCATAACCATTATGACTAATCTAGTGGCATGGGTTAGCTCATATTGTTAGCCACCTTAGTCAGGACTGGACCGACAAATATGGCCAAGTAAGTGAGACCAATGGAAGGGATATGCCATTAACTTGACAAGAATACATTCAAGTCGAGTAGCTTCCAATTAAAAATTAGTTGATCGTATCTGTCAAACTTATCTTAGATACCAAATTATTGAATCAGAATCAATCGGATTAGCCTACAATCCAGACTCTAACCACTGAGCCTAATTCGATCTTAACTTGATCGATCACTCATGTGACTCGACCTTAACCCAGACTTAATCCTATTAGGCTGGTAAATTTAAGTACTCTGGATCCCACCTAACCAACTCTTGATTTGGTTTGATCAACTGCTAGACCTAATTGAGCTACCTAAGTCCGAACTCAATTTTATGAATATATCTAAGATCTAAAAGTTCTTATTTTTAGATCTAATATATTTCATAATCTTAATTCTCAATTAAGTTTATGGTTCATAATCAAAAGATGTATATAAAATCTTAGGGTTTCAGGATCTAGGGTTTTGCAGAAAATAAGTTTTTAATTTTTGATTAAGGACGAACGCACAGCACCCCTACACACCATAAGAACACTCCATCGAATGAAAAAAGAGGACCTTTAAATCCTACTTCATTCTTATGATCGGACAGATAAGGAGAATGCCATAATCAGAAACATGATAAATCTACAAAACTAGTTAGATCTACGTCATATATCACATATATAAAAATGATCTAACTAAAAATATATTTTGCATACATCTCATGTATCATATCATGCATATTTTTAGATCTAAATTATCTAATAAATATCTAAAAAATAAGATTTAAATTTGATCATATTAAATTAAAATTTATTCTAGATAATTTTATAGAACTATTCTACAACTAGGACAAACATGCATCTATCATATCTCATATGAAAAAATGAAATAAATTTATTTTTTATTTTTTTAGATCTAATCATAATATTTATAATATTAAAAAATAATAAATAAATAGATCTAAAAATTATAATTAATTAAATTAAAATTATGATCATGCTAGACTACACATTGAATAATTCTATTCCTAGTCTATTCATGCATCTCATGCATCTTAGATCTAGATTATTTAATTTTTAATTTTCTAATTCTAGATCTAATTATATCTAATGTGACATCCAAAATTATCTAATTATTAGATCAAAAATAAATTAAAATTAGATCTAATGAATTATGAAACCTGGTTCTGATACCAGTTGAAGGAAAAAGCCTTATTTTCGGGGTCAGGTTCGTTCAGATCTGATTGGATCAAGAAAAATATTTTAAAAAAAAATTTTCTAAGATTTTAATCAAATTTGAGAATTCTCAAATCTGATCTTATTAATCTAATAATAAAAATAAGAATAAAAATAAAATCTAATTTAATTATACCTTTATTTCAAGTAATCCAATTACCCTATGATGATCTCGATGTTTGCCTGAGGTTTTGGATGTAGCCATGCAAGCGTCTAGCTTCTACCAATATCCACTCAAGCAAGATCTACAGATCTTCTGCTTCTCAAGCAATCCTCCAAAAATCAAATCTAGATCTGATTTTGAAGATCTTCAAAACTACTTTTGAAGAACAGTTATTGTCTCTTGCAGCAGTGCTGCCTTCTTCCTTTCTTGACATCTTTCACTTGCTTGGATCACTCCTTGTTCATGTCCAAAAGCCCTTGGGCATAGAGAGGAGAGAGAGAACTAGAGGATGGTGTGGAGAAGGAGGGAGAAAGGCTATATGGCATGGGCTAAATATAGAAGCATTAAATTCTAGACACAGACAGGGTTTATATAGACCATGCTATGCCATGCAGTGCCACATCATCCTGGCCAATCATAGCTCTTTATGCAATCAGATCTAAATCTAATTGATGGGATGAAATCATTTGATCCAATCAGATGAGAGTCCCTCAAAACCCTCCTAAGGTGGCCACAAGACAGGATCAAACAACACTTCTTGGCACCACACAATTTAATCCCCTGAAGCAACCTGGAGTCCTATCTGTATGGGACTCCATCTTTTATCCTCATAGGGCACATGCCTCCCTAGGCATGCACCTCCTTCCTATCTATTTTTTAGTAGGGGGACAAGTCCCTAGGTACTCTTCTATGGGTGCATGACACATGGGCAGATGTCTAAGTGTCCAGGATCAACATTTGACCAATGTCCAAAAGTAGAAATTAGCAGGTGATAGAAAATGGTAGGGTTATTTTTAATTTATCTCATAAATTAAGATAACCTTTTTTTGACATAGACAAGCTTCAGTCAGACCAAGTAAAAGTTTTTGAGTGAGCCCAAATACATTTGGCTCAGTCGAGACATGCTTTAATGATTATTAAAGGAGAACATTAGGCTCAATCGTGTGCTAGCACAATTTTCTTGAACCTAATTGAATCTTATTCAAATCAATTGAACTAGGTTAGTCCAATTGATGACATCCAGATCCAAACCCTTGTTTGCATGATCTTGTTAGGTTTAGTTTTGTATGGTAATAGGATATATCACGATCTCTATCATCGACATCAGCGAAACACCTTCCGATGGATCAAAATTTTTTTTATTCAAACAACTAGTATGATCGATCATCCAAATCATTCTAATTGCTCCCAAAATCCACCAGTGACACCTAGCAGCATATGGTGGCAACCCATCAAAACTGAAAGCAAACCTCTCGATGCAGTTACCTATGTGATTAAGTTTCTCTATCTTGAGCCTCAACCGGATTAGGGTTAAGGTGATCTCGTCAAATCCTAATTTCCATCATATGAATTACTCATTCAATTTAAGTTCAATATGAAAACCCTAATAGAAACTCTTTCTATTATTTCACTCTGCCATGGCCATGGGCTTATGGACTTGATTCTCATGATCATCGTAGGACTGCTCCTTATCTACCGAGGTAGATAGATCCCCTATTGGTGCAATCCAATTCCTACAATGAACATGCCATAGCCAACATACACCTCGGGATTTTGAATAGCTAGAAGATCGAGTTATAGTGTAGTCAAACTATAACACCCTCAAGGTGAAATATTGATGCACCTCAGATCAAAGAACTAGACACACCACTACAACTTCGAGCCAGTCATCGATGAGAAGGTAGACTTCCTTATGACTGCTCGAGGTGGTCACGCTCAGTGCTTGCATTCTCTAACGAGTATCGGTACTCTCGCTCTGGTGTCTCTACACCATAGATTCAAGACTCATCTATCCAAAAGAAGCGATCATACATCAACCTTTTAGATCAATCACCATCCTCATGATGATCCTACAGTTGAAATCATTTTATGAGTTAATAATGAAAATTCATGTCTTAAATTTTTAACTCTTGAAAATATGAACTATCATTACCATTAACTCAAGGGATGTATCATAGATATTTTCAAATACACACTATGATAGAAAATAATCTATTTTACTATTTATAGTTAAAATTATAATTTTATTCTTAGAAGTGTATTTACAAGTGTCAGCCAATCTAGCTTTTAGGGCACATATATATAACATGATTGGCATTCAAGTGATATCATAAAACAACATTTGGTATCAGAGCGAGGTGATGCCAGTTAGTGGGTCTACATTTGGTATCAGAGCTTGATGGAGCATGAAAGGAAAGGAGAAGTTGTACAAGATGAAATCAAAAATCTACACAAGGATTTCATGGTATGTCTCAACTTTATTTTTTGTTGTTGCTATGGTTTGGCCAACCGAAAGTAGTAGATTGAAGGTGGAGGTTGAGAGGATTAATGGGAAGATATTTTTTTGGGGTGAAAGGATTGGGTACATGATTTGCTGATCGATCTTGGTGGAAAGATTGAGCTGTATGATGGTTATGTGATAGGCAGGGAGCGCTGGAGTGTTGTAGTAGCATTTTTCTGAAGATGTGGAGCTGACAGAGGCTTGACGGTATAGCAGCCGAGGGAGGTATCTCAGTAGAGAGCATCAAGATTCTCTAGAAAGATGGGCACTGTGGGACTATTGATTGGTTTCTTAAGAGATAATGGTCGAAGAAAGATTGAAGAAGCGACTATACATCTTTCAGTGTCAGGAAAGTGGGAAAGTAGTCGAGGGTGCATTCAGTAGTTTGATTAGAGCATGGATTTGTGAAACCTTGAGAGTGATGGAGATAGATGATCCATGGAGGTCCAGTAGGTTAGGGCTAGATGACTGTAGATGTTAGATATATGTGCCCTAGAAGCCAGAATTGGCTGACACCTGTAATACACTTCTAGGGGCAAAATTATAATTTTGACTATAATGAATAAAATGGGTTATTTTCTATCACATATGTGTATTTAGTGTCTGTGATACATCCTTTGAGTTAATGATAATGATAATTCATATTTTCAAGAGTTGAAAATTTAAGACTTGAATAATCATTGTTAACTCATAAAATGCTACCGATCATAGGACCATCACGAGGATGGTGATTGATCCGAAAGGTTGGTGTACAATTGCTTCACTTTAGTAGATGAGTCTTAAGTCTATGAAGTGGAGACATCGGAGCGAGAGTACAGATACTCGTTAAAGAACGAGGGCATTGAGCGTGACCACCTCGAGAAGTCATTAGGGAGTCTACCTTCTCATCAATGACTGACTCGATGCTGCAGTAGTATGTCTAGTTCTTTGACCTGAGGTGCATCGGCAGTTCACCTTGAGGGTGTTATAGTTTGACTACACCATTACCCAGTCTCCTAGCCATTCAGAACCCTGAGGTGTATGTTGGCTATAGCATGTTCATTGTAGGAACTGGATGGCATCAAGATGGAATCTATCTACCTTGGTGGTAGAGAAGCAGCCTTATGATAATCATGAGAATCAAGTCCAGAAGTCCATGGCCATGGCAGAGTGAAATAATAGAAAGAGTTTCTATTTATATTTTCACATCAGACTCAAATAGAATGATTACATCATATGACAGAGACTTGGGTTTGACGAGTTTACCTTAACCCTAATCTGATCGGGGCTCAAGATAGAAGAACTGAATCACATAGGTAGCTGCATCAAGAGGTTTACATTCAGCTCTGATGGGTTGCCACCATATACAGATAGGTGTCACTGGTGGATTTTGGGAGCAATTAGAATGATTTAGATGATCGATTATTCTAGCTGTTCGAATTTGAAGAGTTTTGATCCATCGAAAGAAGTTTTGATGATGTCGATGATAGAGATCATGACATATCCCATTACCATACAGAACTGAATCTAACTAGGTCACACAAACAAGGGTTTGAATCTGGTGATCATCAATTAAATTGGTCCAGTTTAATTGATCTGAATGGGATTCAATTAGGTTCAAGGAAATCATTCTAGCACTCGATTGAGCCTAACGTTCTTCTTTTACTTGTTAGATATATGTGCCCTAGAAGCCAGAATTGGCTGACACTTGTAATACACTTCTAGGGGCAAAATTGTAATTTTGACTATAATTAATAAATGGGTTATTTTCTATCACACATGTGTATTTAGTGTCTGTGATACATCCTTTGAGTTAATGGTAATGATAATTCATATTTTCAAGAGTTGAAAATTTAAGACATGAATAATCATTATTAACTCATAAAAGCTCCCGACCATAGGATCATCACGAGGATGGTGATTGATCCGGAAGGTTGGTGTACGATCGCTTCTCTTTAGTAGATGAGTCTTGAGTCTACGGTGTGGAGACACCGGAGCGAGAGTACAGGTACTCGTTAGAGAACGAGGGCACTGAGCGTGACCACCTCGAGTAGTCATTAGGGAGTCTACCTTCTCGTCAATGACTGACTCGATGCTGCAGTAGTGTGTCTGGTTCTTTGACCTGAGATGCATCGGCAGTTCACCTTGAGGGTGTTATAGTTTGACTACACCATTACTCGGTCTCCTAGCCATATGGAACCCTGAGGTGTATGTTGGCTGTGACATGTTCATTGTAGGAACTGGATTGCATCAAGATGGGATCTATCTACCTCGGTGGTAGAGGAGTAGCCCTATGATGATCATGAGAATCAAGTCCTGAAGCCCATGGCCATGGCAGAGTGAAATAATAGAAAGAGTTTCTATTTAGATTTTCACATTGGACTCGAATCGAATGATTACATCATATGACAGAGATTAGGGTTTGACGAGTTCACCTTAACCCTAATCTGATCGGGGCTCAAGATAGAAGAACTGAATCACACAGGTAGCTGCACCAAGAGGTTCGCATTCAGCTCTGATGGGTTGCCACCATATACTGCTAGGTGTCACTGGTGGATTTTGGGAGCAATTAGAATGATTTAGATGATCGATCATTCTAGCTGTTCGAATCAGAAGAGTTCTGATCCATCGAAAGGAGTTTCGATGATGTCGATGATAGAGATCATGACATATCCCATTACCATACAGAACTGAACCTAACTGGGTCACACAAACAAGGGTTTGAATCTGGTGATCATCAATTGAACTAATATAGTTCAATTGATCTGAATGAGATTCAATTAGGTTCAAGGAAATCGTGCTAGCACTCGATTGAACCTAACGTTCTTCTTTTGCTATCATAAATAAGTCGTCCTGTCTGAGCCAAAGGAGTTTGTGCTCAAACAGAAGTCTTCTTATGGTCTGACTGGAGGTTGTCCAAGTCAGAATAGGTTGTCTTATTTGTAAGACATTACCTGCCATTTTTGGTCACCTGCCATTTCTTGGTCTTTGACTTTGGTCAAAACTCTACCTTTTGACTGGTCAAACGTTGACCAATGACACCTTTGACTTTTGACCACAATGTCATGCACCTATTGGAGAGCTGGTGGGG
>QRFJ01001860.1:0-43454 GCA_006176705.1 Cocos nucifera | reverse complement strand
TCGATGTCTGATGAGCTCTAGCACCAACATGAGGATATCGGGACTGCTCGCCAAATGTTGGCTCACCTGCAGGAGATGTTTGGTGAACAGAGTCGCGCAGCCAAATATCAAGTCACGAAATGACTTTTTAAGGCTAAGATGCGTGATGGGCAGTCAGTCCAAGATCACTGTCTGACAATGATCAAGGACATGGAAGAGCTTGAGAAGCTCGGTGTGAAGTTGACTTGGACCTGCAGAACGATATTATTCTGCAATCCTTGACTGATGCATATGGACAATTCATCATGAATTACCACATGCATAAACTTCAAATTCCTTGGCCGAATTAATGAATATGCTGGTTACCGCTGAACTTTCTATGAAAGGTTCTAAAGGCTCAGTTCTTGCTATGGAACGGACTTCTTCCAAAAGAAAGTCTTATGGAAAGAAAAAGAAGTCTGTGAAAAAGCAAAAGGTGGAAGGATCAAAGAAGAAGAAGGCAGAGCCGAAGAAGAAGGCCGATGTCAAAGAAAAGTATTTCCATTGCAATAGTGACGGCCATTGGAAGCGGAACTGCCCTACTTACCTGGCCACCCTGAAGAACAAGAAGGAAGGTCCTTCTGGAGGTATGCTCATTATTGAGTCTAACCTTACCGGATTTCTTCTGCATCCAGTTGGGTGCTTGACTCTGGTTCTAGTGCTCATCTATGCACTTCCATGCAGGGTCTTGAGGATAGCAGGAGGCTGAGGGATGGAGATATGATCCTACATTGGTAATGGAGCAAGAGTTGCTGTAGTAGCCGTAGGAACATACCCTCTTCGATTACCATCTGGTTTAGACTTAGTTTTGAAAGACTGTTATTTTATGCCTGCAGCTAGCAGGAATTTGATTTCTATTTCATGCTTAGCACAAGAAGGTTATGTGATCACCTTCTTTAAGGACCATTGTAACATTCTTTATGAAAGAAATAAAATTGCAAATGGTTTTCTTATTAATGATCTTTATCAGCTACATATTGATGTACCTATTTTAACTATCGAGCAAAACGTGAATGCCAAACGACCTAGGGATAGTCTAAATGACAGATATCTATGGCACCTGAGACTAGGTCATATAGCAGAAGATAGGATCAACAAATTGGAAAAAAATGGGCTATTGAGTCCGTTGACTTTCGAGTCATATCCAACTTGTGAATCTTGTCTTCAGGGCAAAATGACTAAACTTCCTTTTGTAGGACATGGGGAAAGGGCCATAGATCTCCTTGCCCTAGTACATACTGATGTGTGCGGCCCATTTGATGTGCCAGCTAGAGGCAATTTTGTCTACTTCATTATCTTTACCGATGATCTGTCTAGGTATGGGTATGTGTATCTTATGAAACACAAGTCTGAAGCTTTTGAAAAGTTCAAAGAATTCAGACATGAAGTAGAAAAATAAACTGAAAAACCCATTAAGGTTCTTCGATCAGATCGAGGAGGTGAATACCTTAGCCGAAAATTCTTAGACTATCTAAAGGAAAATGGCATAGTCTCTCAATGGACTCCACCAGGAACACCTCAACTCAACGGGGTTTCAGAATGGAGAAATCGGACTCTATTGGATATGGTTCGGATCCATGATGAGCTTCACAGACCTTCCTAATTTTCTTTGGGGACACTCATTGTTAACTTCAATTTATCTACTGAATAGGGTTTCCTCTAAAATCGTTCCTACCACACCGTATGAGATATGGCACGGTAAGAAACCAAGTCTGAGTCATCTCAGAATTTGGGGATTGTCCGGCTCATGTCAAAAGACAACAAGCGGACAAGTTAGAGTTTAGGTCCTTTAGAGCTCGATTCATAGGATATCCTAAAGAGTCATTAGGATACTATTTCTACATTCCAGAAGACCACAATGTGATTGTGAGTCGACATGCCATCTTTCTTGAAAAATAGTTTATTCAAGACAGCGGCATTGGAAAATAGATCAAGCTTGATGAGAAAGTCTCACAAGTGGAACGAGCTAAGGACCAAGTGGAACCAAATCAGTTTGAGCCAATAAGAACACTACCTCCTCCACCTCGTAGATCGGAAAGAGTTTCCCATCCCCCTGAGAGATACTTAGGTATTATTTCAGAGAAAGTAGAGGAAATGTTCCTCGTAGGTAATGGTGCTCATGGTGATGATCCCAAAACCTACAATGAGGCGATATCAGATATCGACTCCGAGAAATGGCTAGAGGCAATGCAGTCAGAAATTGACTCGATGCACTCAAACCAAGTCTGGACCTTGGTAGATCCACCAGAAGGTATAGTACCTAATTGGGTGTAAATGGATCTTCAAGAGAAAGATTGGTGCAGATGGGAATGTGGAGACATTCAAGGCTAGACTAGTGGCAAAAGGTTATAGTCAACGTGAAGGCATTGACTATCAGGATACTTTTCCCTCAGTGCTATGCTAAAATCCATCCGCACATTGCTTGCCGTTGCAGCCTATTTCGATTATGAAATATGGCAAATGGACGTGAAAATGGCATTCCTAAATGGATATCTTGAGGAAGATATCTATATGGAATAGCCGCTAGTTTACAAGTGATACTGATCACAAGGTTTGCAAGCTGCAAAGGTCCATATATGGACTTAAGCAAGCATCTCGGAGCTGGAACACTCGTTTAATGATGGATCAAAAAGTTTGGTTTCATCAAAAATGAAGAGGAACATGTGTTTTCAAAAGGTCAGTGGGAGCGCTGTTGTCTTCCTCGTATTGTACGTGGATGACATCCTCCTTATTGGGAATGATATTCCCATGTTGAACATAGTCAAAATGGTTGTCTAAGGAATTCTCCATGAAAGACCTAGGTGAAGCATCCTTTATTCTAGGAATTAAGGTCTATAGGGATAGACCGAATAGGATGCTAGGACTTTCACAGAAGATGTACATAGAGGAAGTACTAAAGAGGTTTAGTATGGAAAACTCTAAGAGGGGATTAATACCCTTCAGACATGGTATTCATCTTTCCAAGAAGATGTGCCCCAGCACACCTGAGGAAATAGAACGCATGAGCAAGATCCCTTATGCTTCTGCAATAGGGAGCCTCATGTATGCCATGCTATGTACACACCTGATATAGCCCATGCTGTGAGTGTCACAAGCAGATATCAGTCAAATCCAGGTGAAGAACACTGGACTTCTGTGAAATGTATCCTTAAGTACTTACAATATGTATGACGCTAAATGGCATCCCTGATATATGTTGATATTGTTAGATATATGTGCCCTAGAAGCCAGAATTGGCTGACACTTGTAATACACTTCTAGGGGCAAAATTATAATTTTGACTATAATTAATAAAATGGGTTATTTTCTATCACATATGTGTATTTAGTGTCTGTGATACATCCTTTGAGTTAATGGTAATGATAATTCATATTTTCAAGAGTTGAAAATTTAAGACATGAATAATCATTATTAACTCATAAAATGCTCCCGACCATAGGATCATCACGAGGATGGTGATTGATCCGGAAGGTTGGTGTACAATCGCTTCTCTTTAGTAGATGAGTCTTGAGTCTACGGTGTGGAGACACCGGAGCGAGAGTACAGGTACTCGTTAGAGAACGAGGGCACTGAGCGTGACCACCTCGAGTAGTCATTAGGGAGTCTACCTTCTCGTCAATGACTGACTCGATGCTGCAGTAGTGTGTCTGGTTCTTTGACCTGAGATGCATCGGCAGTTCACCTTGAGGGTGTTATAGTTTGACTACACCATTACTCGGTCTCCTAGCCATATGGAACCCTGAGGTGTATGTTGGCTATAGACATGTTCATTGTAGGAACTGGATTGCATCAAGATGGAATCTATCTACCTCGGTGGTAGAGGAGCAGCCCTATGATGATCATGAGAATCAAGTCCAGAAGCCCATGGCCATGGCAGAGTGAAATAATAGAAAGAGTTTCTATTTAGATTTTCACATTGGACTCGAATCGAATGATTACATCATATGACAGAGACTAGGGTTTGACGAGTTCACCTTAACCCTAATCTGATCGGGGCTCAAGATAGAAGAACTTAATCACACAGGTAGCTGCACCAAGAGGTTCGCATTCAGCTCTGATGGGTTGCCACCATATACTGCTAGGTGTCACTGGTGGATTTTGGGAGCAATTAGAATGATTTAGATGATCGATCATTCTAGCTGTTCGAATCAGAAGAGTTCTGATCCATCGAAAGGAGTTTCGATGATGTCGATGATAGAGATCATGACATATCCCATTACCATACAGAACTGAACCTAACTGGGTCACACAAACAAGGGTTTGAATCTGGTGATCATCAATTGAACTGATCTAGTTCAATTGATCTGAATGAGATTCAATTAGGTTCAAGGAAATCGTGCTAGCACTCGATTGAACCTAACGTTCTTCTTTTACTATCATAAATAAGTTGTCCTGACTGAGCCAAAGGAGTTTGTGCTCAATCAGAGGCCTTCATATGGTCTGACTGGAGGTTGTCCAAGTCAGAAAGGTTGTCTTATTTGTAAGACATTACCTGCCATTTTTGGTCACCTGCCATTTCTTGTTCTTTGACTTTGGTCAAAAGTCTACCTTTGACTGGTCAAACGTTGACCATTGACACTTTGACTTTTGACCACATGTCATGCACCTATTGGAGAGCTGGTGGGGGCCTTGTCCCCCTGCCAGAACCTGGCAAGGAGAGGGCGCACGCCAAGGGTGGCGTGAGCCCAAGTAGGAGGCGCCTAGGAGTCCTTGTTGGACAAGGACTCCATCTCCCTTTTGGATTCCAATTAGAGTTCTTCTAAGAATCCAGTTTGACTGGTCTTAGGCACCCTCTAAGGAGGAATCCAGGGGACTCTATTCCCACCAATCAGATTTAGATCTGATTTCACAAAGGGTTGTGATTGGTTGGGAGGAAGAGGAGTTGGATCACAAGCTTAGTCTATAAATAAGACCCTGCGCCCAAGTGAAAAATAATGATCAAGAAGCAATTTCCCACGCCCCAAGGCTGCCTCTCCCCTTTCTCCATGCCATACTCTCTTCTCCCCTTGCTCTCCACGTCCAAAAGAGTTTTGGATTTGGTTGGTGCGATTCAGATCAAGAAAGGCGATCAAAAGCAAGAAGGCTGCGCTGCTGCAAAGGACGACTGCAGATCTTCAAAAGGAGTTTTGAAGATCCTCCAGATCAGATCAGATCTGATTTTTGGAGGGTGATAGAGAAGAAGAGGATCTCCAGATCCAAGCCCGAGTGGATACCGGTAGAGGCCACTTGCCTGATCCAGAACCTTCCGCTGCCAGGATCATCTAATAGGATTACCCCTTTGAGATCAGATCTCTCATCTGATAAGATCTTTGATCTCTTGATCTGATCAGATCTGAACCCTGGTCATGGATCTGAGCCAAAGGAGTTTGTGCTTCAGAGGCCTTCATATCTGACTGAGGTTGTCCACAGAAAGGTTGTCTTATTTGTAAGACATTACCTGCCATTTTTGGTCACCTGATTTCTTGTTCTTTGACTTTGGTCAAAAGTCTACCTTTGACTGGTCAAATGTTGACCATTGACACTTTGACTTTTGACCACATGTCATGCACCTATTGGAGAGCTGGTGGGGGCTTGTCCCCCTGCCAGAACCTGGCAAGGAGAAGGGCGCACGCCACCCTGGCGTGTGCCCAAGTTGGAGGCGCCTAGGAGTCCTTGTTGGACAAGGACTCCATCTCCTTTTTGGATTCCAATTAGAGTTCTCCTAAGAACCAACTTTGACTGGTCTTAGGCACCCTCTAAGGAGGAATCCAGGGGACTCTATTTCCACCAATCAGATTTAGATCTGATTTCACAAAGGGTTGTGATTGGTTGGGAGGAAGAGGAGTTGGATCACAGCTTAGTCTATAAATAAGACCCTGCGCCCAACTCAGATTCATTGAATTAATTTCCCACCCCAAGGCTGCCTCTCCCCTCCTTCCTCCATGCCAAAACCACTCTTCTCCCCTTGCTCTCCACGTCCAAAAGGAGTTTTGGACTTGGTTGGTGCGATTCAGATCAAAGAAAGGCGATCAAAAGCAAGAAGGCTGCGCTGCTGCAAAGGACGACTGCTGATCTTCAAAAGGAGTTTTGAAGATCCTCCAGATCAGATCCAGATCTAATTTTTTGAGAGATGTGATAGAGAAGAAGAGGATCTCTAGATCCAACCCGAGTGGATACCGGTAGAGGCCAGGCGCTTGCGTGGCTAGATCCAGAACCTTCCGCTGCAATCAGGATCATCAACAGGGTAATAGGATTACCCAAATCAGGTAAATTAAATTTGATTTAATTTATCTTATTTTATTTTATTTATTAAAATAATAAGAATCAGATCTAAAATATTCAAGATCTGATTAGATCAAGAGAAAAATTTTTGAAATATATCTCTTGATCTGATCAGATCTGAACGAACCTGGACCGGAAAAATCAGGATTTTCCTTCAACTGGTATCAGAGCCAAGGTTCTAAAATTGTTTAGATCTGATTTTAAATTTATTTTAATTAAAAAATAAGTGATTTTAGATGTCACATGAGATGTGATCAGATCTGAAATCAGAAAAAATTAAAATTAAATGATTTGGATCTAAGATTAGAAAATATGCATGACTAGTTCTAAAATAGAATAGTTCTATAGAATAGTCTTGCATGTTTTTTGATTTAATCTGATTAAATCATATTTTAGATCTATTTATTTACTATTTTTTGATATTATAAGTGTTATAATAACATCTAAAAAATAGCAAATAAAAATTATTTAATTTTAAATATCATATGAGATATGATTGATGCATGTCTAGACTAGTTGTAGAATAGTTCTACATAATTGTCTAGATTAGAATTTATTTTGATTAGATCAATTTAAATCTAATTTTTTAGATTATTATGAGATAATTTAGATCTAAAAATATGCATGATTCGATACATGAGATGTATGCAAAATATGCCATGATTAGATCTAATTTGTATATGAGATATATGATATAGATCTAAAACTATTTTGTAGTATTGCATGTTCCTGATTAAGGCGTTCCTCTTGGCCGTCCGGTCATAAGAATGAAGAAGGGTTTAAAGGCCCTCTCTTCCCATTCGATGGGGTGTTCTTATGATGTGTAGGGGTGCTGCGTGTTCGTCCTTAATCAGAAACCCAAAACTTACTTTCTGCAAAACCCTAGATCCTGAAACCCTAGGATTTATTGTGCATATTTTATTTATGAACCCTACTTAATTAAGAATTAAGATTATGGAATATTAATTAGGTCTAAAATTGAGAATTTTCAGATCTAAGACATATTCATAATACTGGGTTCGGGCTTGGGTAGCTCAATTAGGTCTAAGCGGTTGATCAAACCGAATCAAGAGTTGGTTAGATGGGATCAACAATGCTTAAATTGACCAGCCTAATAGGATTAAGTCTGGGTCAAGATCGAGTCACGATCTAGCAAGACCTAATTAGGCTCAGAGGTTAGAGTCTGGATTGTAGGCTAACCCAATTGGTTCTGACTCAACAATTTGGTGTCTAAGGTAAGTTTGGCACATACGACCGACTGGTTTTTAATTGGAAGCTACTCGACCTGAATGCATTCTTGTACGAGTTAATGGCATATTCCTTCCACCGGTCTCACTTACCTGGCCATATCTGTTGACACAGTTCTGATCTGAGGTGGTCAATAATCCGAGCTAACCCATGCCACTAGGTTAGTCATAATTGTTATGACTAATGACAAGTCTAGTTTAATGAGACCTGAATCAATTCTCCCTAAGAAAAGATTAAGTCTGAGGTCTTCCACCATTGTAGATGTGCGGGCCCTTCCCGGGGTTGATTGTTCTCGGCTGGATACAGTGGCTCAGTTGCACCGGGAAGATGCAACCATGTCTATTAGGCATTGGATGCTATGGGCTGGAGGATGAGTTGGGCTCAATATTTCGGATACGGTGAGAGACTCAATTAGGAACCCAGTCTATGCAAATGGTGGGTCTGACTTAACTAAGGAGTGGATCAATATTTCGGATACGGTGAGATTCATGAATTAGAGACCAAGTTTGGGTGCACCATGATTAGAGAATCATTGAACAAGAGTTGTTCACTCATTGGCTAACCCATCACCAATAACTGTTAGGTGAGGTGATGAGTCAGTTGGTGAGACCGCACCACCCACTAGAAATCATTAATCATGGAGATTTTCGCATCTCTACAGAGGGAGTGTAGGGATCCGAGAAAATAGTGGGAGCTAATTTGTTTAAAAATAAAATCCCTAAACAAATTGGTCAAGTCAAAATTACAGTATCTAACTAGAATCTTTGACTCTCTACAGGAAAAATGTCTGCGTCCAACCCATTGGCACGTATCCTGGACACACATAGACTGACTGGACCCAATTATAAAGATTGGCTCAGGAACTACAAAATTGTTTTGGGTTTCAGAGAAGTTAACCCATGTTTTGGACCAGGACCCTCCCACCTTACCAGCCCGTCCATCCACTGAACAGAGAGCGTCTCTGGAAAAATGGATTAGACGAAGATAATAAGGCCAGATATTACATGTTGGGCTCGATGTCTGATGAGCTCCAGCGCCAACATGAAGATATCGGGACTGCTCGCCAAATGTTGGCTCACCTGCAGGAGATGTTTGGTGAACAGAGTCGCGCAGCCAAATATCAAGTCACGAAATGACTTTTTAAGGCTAAGATGCGTGATGGGCAGTCAGTCCAAGATCACTGTCTGACAATGATCAAGGACATGGAAGAGCTTGAGAAGCTCGGTGTGAAGTTGGACTTGGATCTGCAGAATGATATTATTCTGCAATCCTTGACTGATGCATATGGGCAATTCATCATGAATTACCACATGCATAAACTTCAAAATTCCTTGGCCGAAGTTAATGAATATGCTGGTTACCGCTGAGCTTTCTATGAAAGGTTCTAAAGGCTCAGTTCTTGCTATGGAACGGACTTCTTCCAAAAGAAAGTCTTATGGAAAGAAAAAGAAGTCTGTGAAAAAGCAAAAGGTGGAAGGATCAAAGAAGAAGAAGGCAGAACCGAAGAAAAGGCCGATGGTCAAAGGAAAGTGTTTCCATTGCAACAGCGACGGCCATTGGAAGCGGAACTGCCCTACTTACCTGGCCACCCTGAAGAACAAGAAGGAAGGTCCTTCTGGAGGTATGCTCGTTATTGAGTCTAACCTTACGGTTTCTTCTGCATCCAGTTGGGTGCTTGACTCTGGTTCTAGTGCTCATCTGTGCACTTCCATGCAGGGTCTTGAGGATAGCAGGAGGCTGAGGGATGGAGACATGATCCTACGCATCGGTAATGGAGCAAGAGTTGCTGCAGTAGCCGTGGGAACATACCCTCTTCGATTACCATCTGGTTTAGACTTAGTTTTAAAAGACTGTTATTATGTGCCTGCAGCTAGCAGGAATTTGATTTCTGTTTCATGCTTAGCACAAGAAGGTTATGTGATTACCTTCTTTAAGGACCATTGTAACATTCTTTATGAAAGAAATAAAATTGCAAATGGTTTCCTTATTAATGGTCTTTATCAGCTACATATTGATGTACCTATTTCTAACTATCGAGCAAAACGTGAATGCCAAACGACCTAGGGATAGTCCAAATGATAGATATCTATGGCACCTGAGATTAGGTCATATAGCAGAAGATAGGATCAACAAATTGGAGAAAAATGGGCTATTGAGTCCATTGACTTTTGAGTCATATCCAACTTGTGAATCTTGTCTTCAAGGCAAAATGACTAAACTCCCTTTTGTTGGACATGGGGAGAGGGCCACAGATCTCCTTGCCCTAGTACATACTGATGTGTGCGGCCCATTTGATGTGCCGGCTAGAGGCAATTTTGTCTACTTCATTACCTTTACCGATGATCTGTCTAGGTATGGGTATGTGTATCTTATGAGACACAAGTCTGAAGCTTTTGAAAAGTTCAAAGAATTCAGACATGAAGTAGAAAAACAAACTGGAAAAACCCATTAAGGTTCTTCGATCAGATCGAGGAGGTGAATACCTTAGCCGGGAATTCCTAGACTATCTTAAGGAAAATGGCATAGTCTCTCAATGGACTCCACCAGGAACACCTCAACTCAACGGGGTTTCAGAATGGAGAAATCGGACTCTATTGGATATGGTTCGATCCATGATGAGCTTCACAGACCTCCCTGATTTTCTTTGGGGACACTCATTGTTAACTTCAATTTATCTACTGAATAGGGTTCCCTCTAAAACCGTTCCTACCACACCGTATGAGATATGGCACGGTAAGAAACCAAGTCTGAGTCATCTCAGAATTTGGGGTTGTCCGGCTCATGTCAAAAGACAACAAGCGGACAAGTTAGAGTTTAGGTCCTTTAGAGCTCGATTCATAGGATATCCTAAAGAGTCATTAGGATACTATTTCTACATTCCAGAAGACCACAATGTGATTGTGAGTCGACATGCCATCTTTCTTGAAAAATAGTTTATTCAAGATAGCGGCATTGGAAAGCAGATTCAAGCTTGATGAGAAAGTCTCACAAGTACAATGAGCTAAGGACCAATTGGAACCAAATCAGGTTGAGCCAATAAGAACACTACCTCCTCCACCTCGTAGATCGGAAAGAGTTTTCCGTCCCCCTGAAAGATACTTAGGTATTATTTCAGAGGAAGTAGAGGAAATGTTCCTCATAGGTAATGGTGCTCATGGTGATGATCCCAAAACCTACAACGAGGCGATATCAGATATCGACTCCGAGAAATGGCTAGAGGCAATGCAGTCAGAAATTGACTCGATGCACTCAAACCAAGTCTGGACCTTGGTAGATCCACCAGAAGGTATAGTACCTATTGGGTGTAAATGGATCTTCAAGAGAAAGATTGGTGCAGATGGGAATGTGGAGACATTCAAGGCTAGACTAGTGGCAAAAGGTTATAGTCAATGCGAAGGCATTGACTATCAGGATACCTTTTCCCCAGTGGCTATGCTAAAATCCATCCGCACATTGCTTGCCGTTGCAGCCTATTTCGATTATGAAATATGGCAAATGGACGTGAAAACGGCATTCTTAAATGGATATCTTGAGGAAGATATCTATATGGAACAGCCGCTAGGTTTCACATCCAGTGATACTGATCACAAGGTTTGCAAGCTGCAAAGGTCCATATATGGACTTAAGCAAGCATCTCGGAGCTGGAACACTCGTTTCAATGATGTGATCAAAATGTTTGGTTTCATCAAAAATGAAGAGGAACCGTGTGTTTTCAAAAGGGTCAGTGGGAGCGCTGTTGTCTTCCTCGTATTGTACGTGGATGACATCCTCCTTATTGGGAATGATATTCCCATGATGACAACAGTCAAATTATGGTTGTCCAAGGAATTCTCCATGAAAGACCTAGGTGAAGCATCCTTTATTCTAGGAATTAAGGTCTATAGGGATAGACCGAATAGGATGCTAGGACTTTCACAGAAGATGTACATAGAGAAAGTACTAAAGAGGTTTAGTATGGAAAACTCTAAGAGGGGATTAATACCCTTCAGACATGGTATTCATCTTTCCAAGAAGATGTGCCCCAGCACACCTGAGGAAATAGAACGCATGAGCAAGATCCCTTATGCTTCTGCAATAGGGAGCCTCATGTATGCCATGCTATGTACACGACCTGATATAGCCCATGCTGTGAGTGTCACAAGCAGATATCAGTCAAATCCAGGTGAAGAACACTGGACTTCTGTGAAATGTATCCTTAAGTACTTGAGAAGAACTAAGGATATGATGTTGGTCTTTGGTAACGGAGAACTCCAAGTCCAGGGATACACAGACTCGGATTTCATGTCCGATATAGATGATCGAAAGTCGACATCTGGGAGTCTGTTTGTGTGCAATGGTGGTGCTGTCAGCTGGAAGAGTTTCAAGCAAATGGTGATAGCAGATTCCACCATGGAAGCAGAATATATCGCTGCATCAGAGGCTGCGAAGGAAGCATTCTGGTACAAGAAGTTTGCTGCAGAAATCGGAGTAATGCCATCAGATGCCATTCCTCTATACTACGACAACAATGGCGCTATAGCCCTTGCTAAGGAGCCGAAGGTCTCACCAGAAATCCAAGCATATTGAGCGGCGATACCACCTCATCCGCGATTATCTTGAGAAGGGTTATGTCGAGGTCAAGAGAGTCAACTCCACAGATAATGTGGCAGACCCACTTACAAAGCCGTTGGGCCAGCAGAAGATCGAAGCCCACCTTGAGAAGATGGGACTTAGACTTGTAGCCAATTGGCTTTAGGACAAGTGGGAGATTGTTAGATATATGTGCCCTAGAAGCCAGAATTGGCTGACACTTGTAATACACTTCTAGGGGCAAAATTGTAATTTTGACTATAATGAATAAAATGGGATTATTTTCTATCACATATGTGTATTTAGTGTCTGTGATACATCCTTTGAGTTAATGGTAATGATAATTCATATTTTCAAGAGTTGAAAATTTAAGACATGAATAATCATTGTTAACTCATAAAATGCTCCCGACCATAGGATCATCACGAGGATGGTGATTGATCCGGAAGGTTGGTGTACAATCGCTTCTCTTTAGTAGATGAGTCTTGAGTCTACGGTGTGGAGATACTAGAGCGAGAGTATAGGTACTCGTTAGAGAACGAGGGCACTGAGCGTGACCACCTCGAGTAGTCATTAGGGAGTCTACCTTCTCGTCAATGACTGACTCGATGCTGCAGTAGTGTGTCTGGTTCTTTGACCTGAGGTGCATCGACAGTTCACCTTGAGGGTGTTATAGTTTGACTACACCATTACTCGGTCTCCTAGCCATATGGAACCCTGAGGTGTATGTTGGCTATAGCATGTTCATTGTAGGAACTGGATGGCATCAAGATGGAATCTATCTACCTCGGTGGTAGAGGAGCAAGCCCTATGATAATCATGAGAATCAAGTCCAGAAGTCCATGGCCATGGCAGAGTGAAATAATAGAAAGAGTTTCTATTTAGATTTTCACATCAGACTCGAATCGAATGATTACATCATATGACAGAGACTAGGGTTTGACGAGTTTACCTTAACCCTAATCTGATCGGGGCTCAAGATAGAAGAACTTGAATCACACAGGTAGCTGCACCAAGAGGTTCACATTCAGCTCTGATGGGTTGCCACCATATACTGCTAGGTGTCACTGGATGGATTTTGGGAGCAATTAGAATGATTTAGATGATCGATCATTCTAGCTGTTCGAATCAGAAGAGTTCTGATCCATCGAAAGGAGTTTCGATGATGTCGATGATAGAGATCATGACATATCCCATTACCATACAGAACTGAACCTAATTGGGTCACACAAACAAGGGTTTGAATCTGGTGATCATCAATTGAACTGATCCAGTTCAATTGATCTGAATGAGATTCAATTAGGTTCAAGAAAATCGTGCTAGCACTCGATTGAACCTAACGTTCTTCTTTTACTATCATAAATAAGTTGTCCTGTTTGAGCCAAAGGAGTTTGTGCTCAATCAAAGGCCTTCATATGGTCTGACTAGAGGTTGTCCAAGTTCGAAAAGGTTGTCTTATTTTGTAAGACATTACCTACCATTTCTTGTTCTTTGACTTTGGTCAAAAGTCTACCTTTGACTGGTCAAATTTTGAGCATTGACACTTTGACTTTTGACCACATGTCACGCACCTATTGGAGAGCTGGTGAGGGCTTGTCCTCCTATCAAAACCTAGCAAGAAAGAGGGCGCACGCCACCCTAGGCATGTGCCCAAGTTGGAGGCGCCTAGGAGTCCTTGTTGGACAAGGACTCCATCTCCTTTTTGGATTCCAATTAGAGTTCTCCTAAGAACCAACTTTGACTGGTCTTAGGCACCCTCTAAGGAGCAATCCAGGGGACTCTATTCCCACCAATCAAATTTAGATCTGATTTCACAAAGAGTTGTGATTGGTTGGGAAGAAGAGAAGTTGGATCACAGTCAGTCTATAAATAAGACCCTGCGCCCAACTCAGATTATGATTGAATCACAACTCCCCACGCCCCAAGGCCTCTCTCCTCTTCCTTCATGAAAAACCACCTTCTCCCTTTGCTCTCCACGTCCAAAAGGAGTTTTAGAGCTTGGTTGGTGCGATCCAGATCAAACAAAGGTGAGTTAAAGCAAGAAGGCTGCACTACTGCATAGGACGACTGCTGATCTTCAAAAGGAGTTTTGAAGATCCTCCAGATTAGATCCAGATCTGATTTTTGGAGACGTGATAGAGAAGAAGAGGATCTCTAGATCCAATCCAAGTGGATACCGGTAGAGGCTAGGTGCTTGTGTGACTAGATCCAGAACCTTTCGCTGCAAATAGGATCATCAATGGGTAATAGGATTACCCAAAATAGGTAAATTAAATTTGATTTAATTTATTCTTATTTTATTTTATTTATTAAAATAATAAGAATCAGATCTGAAACATCCTAGATCTGATATAGATCAAAGAAAAAAAATTTTGAAATATATCTCTTGATCTGATCTGATCTGAACGAACTTAGATCAGAAAATCAGGATTTCCCTTCAGTAGAGTCATGTAGAGATAAGGCTAGGGAATGCTGGAGTGCTGCAGTAGTGCTTTACTAGAGGCATGGGGCTAAGAGAGGCTCGGTGGTGCAGTAGTCGAGGAAGGTATCTCAACAGATGGTGTCAAGAGCATCTCAGGAAGATTGGGTGCAAGTCTCAGATAGAGATAGGAGTTCTTAGGGAGAGTTAGGGGCATCAAGCAACCAAAGTATCATGGATCAAGTTTCTTCTGTAGGGGCACCAGGTTGAGTCATGATTCAGGTGGAGGATGGTTCTTCGGGTGCAACTGAAGTGATGGCTAGTGTAGGGTTAGAAGAGAAGGACTATAGTGAAATTCTGAAGGGTTCAATTACTAGATTCAGAAGAGTTGGATGAGCTCTTGGGTTTTGGAGGTGCTTGCAGGTTGTGGATGTATACAAGATGGCTTTGAAGGGGTCCACAGAGTGCAAAGGATTTGAAGGGGTAGTGATGGTGTTCGAGGTGTAGCAGCAGGCCCAGCAATGCAGCATTGGGTGGTTGGCCTCGGAGGACTCAGAGATAGAGTCGACTTCTATGGCATCAAGAGAACTTCAGTTCCAAGTGGAGCACCGGATAGAGGTGGCTTCATGCGTGGAGGAAGCTGTGACATGGGTTCAAAGTGGAGGGGTGTAGAGAAAGGACCTATATCCCAGCACCAGTGGCACGGTTGTACAGATCCAGGTGGAGAGAATTATGCAAGAAGACAGGCATAGCTTTGAGGGGATAGTATTAGGTGGAGCATCAAGATATGCGGTGAGTGTCAATAAAGGAATGTTGTATGATCTCTAGGGAAGTCTAGGATAAGTGATGCAGCTACCAAGCAAAAGGATATCTACAACTCCAAAGGTGGTGCAGAGAAACAAGCCAAGAACTTCAATGGTGGAGGTGGTCATCCCGAAGGCCTCAAAGGAAGCTTAATAGTTGAAGAAGAATGGTAGTGGCAAGATGAGCACGAGGGGCTATTAGGACATGCAGGGATAGCGGGAACGTATAGGAGGATGTTGCCAGGTATGCCAATGCTTGGACGCACCAAGGTAGAGATTGTAGGTGGTCTGGTGCTCCCAAGCCTTGGGAGGCTATGGGCAGAGCCAGGGTGAGGGCTCTAGGGAGACTAGGACAAGTGCAGTCCTAGGGTTAGGATAGGAGTTGTCCTAGGATGGAGGCAGTATGTAGCTCTCTACGAGCTCGAGGTTCAGGTATTGAGGACCTTGAGGGGCTTAGTTGGTACTTCAGAGATTTGGGACACAAGATGAAGTAAGGAACCAAAGCCTGAATATTGAAGACTGCAGAAAAGGAGTTTTCTGCAGGTTAGCCATCTCAGTCTCAAACTGGGTTGGCTAAGTCTTAGAGCACAGGATAGATAGAAGGTCGCGGTCAGAACTGCAGACACGGGATAGAAACTAGGCTGGCTCAATTTGAAACTAAGCCAACCCAATCTCAACTTAGTCGGCCTAGTGCTGAGACTGAGCCGGCCTAGTGTATGGGCAGAGTTACATGTGGGTTCTATTTGGGCTAGGATAGGAACTTATCCTAGGGGTCTTAAGGCCTGGTTCAAGAGGTTTTAAGGAGGCTAACTCATGTATGGATCGGGTCTTAATCCAGGAGATGAGAGCATGGAAGACATGGGTATACATGGGCTCGATGAGTACTTTCATGTATTGGATTAGTCAGAAAGTTTTTTGGTCAGGCCTAATGACTATGTATAAATACATAGGTTGTATTAGAGTTTCAAAAAGAAAAGATATGAAATACAGATCTTTTCTCCCTCAACTCTCTCTTCTTCTCTTCTCTCTAGCGTTGCCACCCTAGGATTCTTGAAGAAGCCCTAGATAGGGGGCATCTCTCTCAAGCCTAAGGAGGGTGGCATCCCATCATAGATCCAGATGGAGGATCAATAGTTTGCTGCCTATAGAGAATGTCATAGGTTCCTTCAGATCCGTGCTAAAGATTAGGGACTTCTGCAATATGGTATCAAGGCTTGTGACGCCAAGGATGATTGACGTTCAAGCGATATCATGAAACAACATTTGGTATCAGAGCGAGGTGATGCCAGTTGGTGGGTCTACAAGATGTGTTCACATCCATTTGTAATATCTCATAGTCTAGATGGATAGCTATCGCAAGCATGATCTAAATGTATTTGAGTATTGCCATAGGAGAAAACATCTCATCACAGTCTATATCATAATATTGATGATACCCCTTGGTAACCAGATGGGCTTTATAGATCTCTACCTTCCCGTCTATATTCCTTTTTCTCTTGAAGATCTACTAACACCCTATTGGTTTTATCCCTTCAGGTGGGTCAATTAATGTCCATACATCATTGACCTTCATGAACTCTATTTTGGATTTCATGACCTTAAGCAATTTCTCAGAGTCGGATCTCTGCATTGCATCCATGTAAGTGATCGGATCCTCATCGTTCTCATCAAGTTCAATAGGATCATCATCCCGGATCAAGAAACATAGTATCTGTCTAATTGATGTGGTACTCTACCAGACCACCTTAAGGGTGTAGGTTCAATGGACTTCGGATTTGATCTAATCAAATCCGGTTTAGGTTTAGCTATTTGTGTCGATTTTTCTACTTGCCAAACTTCCTCAAGTTTGACCATAGAGGCATTAGTTCCTTCACCTAGAAACTCCTTTTCTAAGAAGACTGCCTTAAGGCTAATAAATATCTTTTACTCATCAGTTAGGTAGAAGTAATATCCTTTGATCTCTTTTGGATATCTATGAAATAACACTTGTTAGACCTAGGTCCAAGCTTGTCAGTTACGAAACGTTTGACATAAGCCGGACACCCCCAAATCCTAAGGTGCGAGAGTACTGGCTTACGTCCTGTCCGTATCTCATATGGCATTTTGAAGATAAACTTACTCAAAACCCTATTTAGAAGGTACAGGCTAATTTGAGTGCATATCCCTACAAGGAGATAGGCAGACCAGCAAACCCCATCATGGAACGAATCACGTCCAATAGGATCTGATTCCTTCTTTCAGACACACCATTATGCTATGATATTCTAGGAGGAGTCCATTAGGCGATAATTTCATTCTCTACTAGATATGTCAAAAATTTACTGGAAAGGTACTCATCCCCTCGATTAGATTGAAGAGTTTTAATATTTTTTTCAGTTTATTTTTCTACCTCATTACAGAATAGTTTGAATATTTCAAATAACTCTAACTTATGCCCTATTAAATAGGCATACCCATATCTCAATAGGTCATCTATGAAGGTTATGAAGTAGAAATATCCACCTCAACCACTTGAACTCGTGGGTCCACATGAAGAAACCAGATCTAGGGTTTAATAGGTAGATCTTGAAATTTTTTCAAGATCTTGCAGCGAAAGACTTAAATAAATCTAAAATCTATTTAAATAACCTTGTAAACACCTAGATCTCAGATCTATTACATGATTAAGGTATGATATTAAATCAAAAATTAAAATCAAATAAGCAAAAAAAGGTTGATCAAATCAACCTAGATCTACAGTACATCAAATGCAGGTACGAAGTTTATAGATTAGACCTATTATCTGAGCAAGTTTAGACATTCTAACTTGCTGATTCAAGCTTGAGGATGAAGTCATGAGCCGCACATATGTCCAACCTCTAGGAGTCGTCCACACGAGCCTACGATCTCTGATCTAAAGTCCGATGCAGAAAATCAGCACAGCATGCTAGTACTATGCTGATCCTTCTTCGACAGTCGATCCAATGCTTCCTTGTTTGAAATTTAGATTTTCCAAAATATAAGAAGAAAGATGAAAGTTTGCTGATCTGAGACTCTCTCAAAAAAACTCAAAAGAAAGAAGGAGAGATTGAAAATAAAATAGCCCTAGAAGAAGATCCTCTTCTTCTTCTCTTTTCTCTCACCTAGATACCTAGTTTGGTGCCATGAAACCACCATGCCCAAGGATCCTCTTCCTCTAATTTTTACACACCCCAATCCTCTCCCAAAGCTCTATGTTCCATGAAAAAATCAGAACAAAATTCATCCAATATATAGGAAAAAGGAGAGTCCAAGTTAGGTCAAATTCCTAGACTAGGAATATCCAAATGTGAGAAGTTGTTGGGTGCCTCCTCCATAATTTTTGGCATGGACCAGCAAGGGAGGGCACAAAATAAAGAAGATTACTTTTGTGGAATAAGAGAAAAATTAATTAAAAGAGAGGGCAGCACTCAAGGGAAGATGTTTTGGTCAATAAGGATTATATCTCATAGAATCCTAAGCAAAACCAATTCCACCTTTGACTTGGTCTTCCACCTAACTTCCAAATATAACTTGGAGGAAAAGAGGGGGCATAGAAATCAGGAAGAAAGGGATTTTCTATGAGAAATATCTAAAAAATAGGTATGGAGGGTGTTGGGACCAGGATGGCGCAAGGAGATAGGGAGTCCTAGTTACACTAGAACTCTTATTTTGACTTGGTCAAACAAGATCTTTTAACCAAATAAAATCAAGATTAAAATAATCCAATTAAATAAGGCCCTAATTTAAGAACTTAATTGAATTATATTAAATTAGATTTGATTCTGATTTTTTTTCTAATCAAATTAGCAAATGGGGTTAATCCGAGTCCTAGTTAGACTGGGACTAGTTCTTCCTAGCACTTGGCTTATCCAATAAATCAATTAGACTTGATCTAATCAAGTCCAAATAAAATCTAATTAAATTATATTTAATTAGACTTAATCTCAGCCTATTTGCTTAATCAAATTAAGTCAATTAGTAATCCAATTGCTAATCAATCCTCCTGCAATACTTGCACTAGGTTAAACACCAATCATATTATTTGTTTAACTCTAGAATGATTCTTAATCGTTGATCAACCATCTAATTAGATCGTAAGCTCTAATGTGTGTGACCTCATAGGTTTGAATCTAAGTCAGTAGCATAGAAATAAATTTTTGTACCAATCGAAGCGATCATCTAGCAATGATACCCGACGGTCAGATAGGTCGAAGGTGTAGAACACCATCCTTAGAACCCATGCGAATATAGTTTTCATATAATTCATCCCCTTGACCACAATGCTTATAGGAAACCTTAGAGTTCAACTGTCGACTTTGATCAGGTTGTCCATATTGTATTTCAAAATATCAAATCTATTTGATGGATTATCCTAGCCAAGGTTTTTCTATATTGAAATACAGTGATACATTCTTCTCCAACTCTTGGAGTGGTCAATTCCATCTTGATCACACTCCAACTTCGTAAGTACTTAATTGTACCCAGAAGTCTTCAATTGCTGAATTAGAAATTTAGTTAGTTCGGTACTAAAGTACAGTGAGTTGCTTGTAAGTCGTTGAGGTGTTCTCAGGTCTAAGGGATACTTATACCTATATTCCATTAGAGACATTCTCGACAGCAGAATACTCTAGAGTTGGACACGTTCAATGATGATGTACCCATACATCTCACCTGTATGCCATACCAGTGTCTTCACACACCTTGGTTAAGAGGACAACCAACCTATATGATATATAGCGATCTATGCTCGATAGATGTTATCGTCCTAATTAATAGTCTATCATTTAGTCGTGAATAAATTTAAGGACTAATCGATAAATCCTCTCTTTATCGAAACTAAATAGTCCTAAGGACTTCATCAAAATAATAAAGTTCATTAGAAGATGTAAACTTATAATGAAAAAAGATGTCAAAATATTTTTTATTAATTAATAAATTAATTATAATTATAAAATAGCTCAACCATCAATAGGCTGACAATTGGCTTTGGAACATAATTTCCAACAACTCCCACTTGTCCTAAAGCCATTCGGCATAGTATCTAATATCCATCTTTGACTTATGATTGTCGAACTCCTTGATTGCCAGGACTTTAGTGATGGGGTCGGCTAGGTTCTTCTTTCCATCGATCTTTTGAAGGTCGACATCACCACAATCCACGATCTCATGGATCAAATGAAAGTGGCATGCTGTCGCAGTAGAGCAGGACTGGACCATCAATGGATGATGCTTCGCAAACAGAGTCAGCCACTATATGATGCTTGAAACTTTTCCAACAGATGGCTCCACCATTTAGAGTAAAGATATATCCTAACACACTTTTACTATCATCATGATCAGATTGAAAGCTAAAATTTGTAAACCCCACAAGCTTCAGATCTGACTCACCCTAAACTAACCATTGGTCCTTAGTATTTCTAAAATACTTAAGGATGGTTTTAACCACCTTCTAGTGATTTTCTCTAGGGTCAGACTAGTATCTACTCACTACTCCTAGTGAGTATGACATGTCTGATCTCATACATGTCATTGCATACATAATAGACCCCACTACCGAAACATATGGAATTCTACTCATACGCTCTCTCTCTTCAGGAGTTGTCAAACAATCCTTCTTAGAGAGAGAAATTTTTTGGCCTATCAGAAGATAGTCCATTTTGAAATTCTTCATGCTGAACCTCTTCAGCATAATTTCTATGTACGTGGATTAGGATATACCAAGCATCCTTTTAGACCCTATAGATCTTCATCCCTAGGATGTAGGATGCTTCACCTAAGTCCTTTATGAAGAACTATGATGACAACCAGACTTTTATTTCTTGTAGTGTGGGATTGTCATTTTTGATTAAGAGAATATCATCCACGTACAAAATAAGGAATACCACTACTGGACCATTTGTCCATTTGTAAATGTAGGATTCTCTTCGTTCCTAATGAAACCATACGTTTTGATCACTTTATCAAAATGCATGTTCCAACTCCGAGATGCCTACTTCAATCCATAAATAGATCTCTAAAGCTTGCACACCTTGGACTCATCTACGGATGTGAATTCTTCAAGTTGTATCATATACACTTCTTCAGTCAGCTCTTCATTTAAGAAAGCTGTCTTCACATCCATCTGCTAGATCTCATAGTCCAGATGGACAGCAATGGCAAGCATGATCGGAATGGACTTGAGCATTGCCATAGAGAAGAATGTCTCATCATAGTCAATACCATAATGTTGATGATACCCCTTGGCAACCAGACGGGATTTATAGGTCTCCACCTTTCCATCTGTGCCCCTCCTGCTTTTGAAGACCCATTTACGCGCAATGAGTTTAACCCCTTCAGGTGGGTCAACTAATGTCCATACATCATTGACCTTCATGGAATCCATTTTGAATCTCATGGCTTCTAGCTATTTCTTAGAGTTGGATCTCTACATCACATCCATATAAGTGATCGGGTCCTCATTGTTCTCATCGAGTTTGATGGGATCACCATCCTGGATCAAGAATCAATAGTATCTATCCAGATGGTGGGGTACTCTGTCGGATCGCCTTAATGGTGCGGGTTCACTAGGCTTCGGATCTAATCTGATCAAATCCGACTTAGGTTCAATATTCTGTGTTAGACTTTCTATCTATTAAACTTCATCAAGTTCAACCTTTGAGGCAACAGTTCCTTCATCAAGGAACCCCTTTTCCAAAAAGGTTGCCCTAAGGCTGATGAACACCTTTTGTTCATCAGCATAGTAGAAATAGTATCCTTTGATCTCTTTTGAGTATCCTATGAATGTACACTTATCAGACCTAGGTCCAAGTTTGTCTGTAACTAATCATTTGACATAAGTCGAGCACCCCCAAATCCTAAGGTGTGAAAGTGCTGGCTTATGCCATGTCCATATCTCATATGGGGTTTTAACTACAGACTTACTTGGAACCCTATTTAATAGATAACAAGCCAATTCAAGTGCATATCCCTAGAAGGATATCCACAAGCTGGTAAATTTCATCATAGATCGGATCTTGTCTAACAGAGTCTGATTTCTTCTTTCAGATACACCATTATGCTGTGGTGTTCCACGAGGAGTCCATTGGGAGAGAATTCCATTCTCTCCTAGATATGTGAGAAACTCACCAAAAAGATATTCTCCTCCTCGATCAAATTGAAGAGTTTTAATACTTTTTCCAATTTATTTCTCTACTTCACTTCAAAATCATTTGAACATTTTAAAAGAATTCAACTTATGTTTCATCAGATAGACATATCCATATCTGGATAGATCATCTGTGAAAATGATGAAATAGACATATCTACCTCTAGCACTTGTGCTCATTGGTCCACATACATCAGTATGTACTAGACCTAAGAGTTCATTAGCTCTCTTACTTTTTTCAGTGAAAGATGACTTGATCATTTTACCAAAAAGATAGGACTTACAGGTTGAAAGTGATTCACAACCATTAACTTTGAGGATTCCCTCCTGAGTCAACCTACTTATCCTATTCTTGTTTATATGACCTAACCTACAATGCCATAATTAAATATCTGATACACTATCTAATCTAGGGTGCTTGCCAAAAGAATAGACTACATTAATAGATTGTGATAACATATATATACTATTGTTCAATTATCCATAGAAAGTAGTAACACCATTCATAATGACATTACAAACTCATTTCTTTATTGAAATTTCATAATTATTCATGACCAAAAGGCCTACAAAAATGATATTTAAAAAGAAACTAGGAAAAAAATTACAATCACTAAGAACAACGGTATGGGATTCAAATATAAGTTTCAAAATTTCTAAAGATAGAACTGGAACTCGTCTTCCATCTTCAATGTTCAGGAATCTCTTATCTTGCTCGAATCGTCTACTGACCTGCAATCCCTGCAATGAATTGCAAATATGGTAAGGGCTACCAGTATTTAATACCCAGTCAGTAATATCACAAATAGAGAAATTGCAAGGAGTTATCATATAAATATCTTGCCCAGCAATAGCTTGCTTCTTTCTCTGCCTGTTCAAATCTAGGGAGGTAATGTACTGAGGACAGTTCCTCTTTAAGTGCCCCCACTTCTTGCAAAAGAAGCATTCGACTTGACCCTTATCAGGCTTGATCTTTGGGGTCTGAGTCTGCACAGGTGTCCTAACATGAACATGCACCTTCTTGGCTTTCTTTTTCTTGTTCTTCTTTTCTTTTCCAAAGGATCGAGAATGAGAAGACGAGCCTCCCACAAAGTTCACTGACTCCTTATGGAGTTGGTGATCCTTCTCAATGTTTTGAAGTAACCCTAGTAACCCATGGTAGTCCAATTCAGGCTTTGACATTCTATAATATGTAAGAAATGGGAGATAAGACTTGGGTAGCGAGTTTAGTATTGCATCTTTGCTAAGTTATTTGTATAAGAAAAAGTCGAGCTTGCTTAAGCACTCTATCAGCTTGATCATGTACAATACATGATCAGTGATAGAGACACCGTCCTGCATTCTGGCATTGAAGATGGCACAACTAGTCTTGTGCCTCTCAACGTCATCGGGTGTGCCAAAAGAATCCTCCAACACTTGGAGCATTTTATTTGGCTGAGCTATCTCAAACTTGTGACTGAACTCGTCACTCATCGCAGCCAGCATAATGCAGCGCACCATGGTTTGGTCACTAAGCCACTTTTGATAAGTATCTTTGACTATTCCATGTGCATTGGCAGCTGGCTCCTTAGGTGTAAGATCCGTTAGCACATATAGGATTCGTTCATGCTCCAAGACAATCTTTAACTTTCGATACCAGCTACCGAAGTTGGATCCCACCAAGTTATCATTGTCCAACAATGATCGGAGCGATAGAGAAGTGGCCATGTGTGCAAAAAGGAAAATCAAAATCTAATTAGTAATTGATTCATTAAACCAAAAGATTTAGACTTTAATCAAAAGGTTTCTCCCACTATTTTATTCGAATTGGTAGCCTCTACCTCCAATTTGAGAAATTATCCTAATTCCTTAGTGGGTACTAGAATCCACATAGACTGTACACAAATCCAACTTTGGTTGGCCCACCTATGTACATCTAAGGGTAGGTTCATAATCAATTATTTCTCTAAATAATTTTTAGTAATTAAATTTTGCCTCAGGCCCTGATCAGTTGGCTTTGGCCTTCTCAAAAAAGGGTCCAATTAGGTCCAACCATTAACATGACCATACTTAGCCCATCCAACCAATGAATGATCAGGCCTAATTATGGTTGGCCCACCATACCACCATTTAGAAAGATGTATCCAAGAGATCATATAATGAATGATAATTCCATCAATCGATAAGCACTAGGCCTTTAGGCCTCCAATGATTATCCAACTGATGGATCCATTATCATCCACTTTAATTGGAGGCTATGGTCCAATTATCATATAACTATTTCATTTTAAGGACCTAATAATTTTAGATGATTTATTTATAGAAGTGAGTAGGTCAGATTAACCAGCTTATCAAAATCCTCCCACTAACTTCATCAAGTCAGCTTAAGAGAGATCATTAATAGGTTGGTCTAGGAGCATCTAAATTAGTCAAACTGATTTACCTAGCTGACATGGGTTAGCTCGAATAGTCAAGCTATCCAATCAAAATATAATCTCACCAAGAGACCAGGTAAGTTCGATCAGTGGAAGGATCCACCATGCTTGCCTTAGACACCATTAGAAATGGCCAGATAAGCAAACTGCCAATTAAAAACTGCTGGTCTAGTTTACCTTAAACACCAAATGGTTTAATTAGTTTCAATTAGATTAACCTAATAGTTCATTCTAGACCGCGTAGCCAAGAATCAAGTCCATCGTGGATCTTATTAAAGACATGGACTTGACCAACTACAACTATTGTAATTGATCTAGAGAATTCTTAATCTAATCTAAGACAATAATTGATTAGATTTAGCAAATTCTCTAATTAAGTCTATTCTTTAATCTAACCCTAGGTCTAACCCAATTAATGGACCTAATCCTCACTAACCCATTTAACCCAATGTGTTATGATTTGTATCTTAGGATCTTCAAATCACAATCCTAGATCCTAATCAATCAACTTCTTAATTTTCAATTAAGTTTTGGGCTAAGGGTTGGGGTTTGGCTTTTCGAGTAAAATAAATATAAAACTACTTTAGATCTAATCTAAACAGGTTCATGTAATTAAAACATTTCAATAATAATCAATCATAAATCTCCCTAGATCAAATCAAACATATTTATGATGACTGAAATTAGATTAAAATATTTTTAATCAGATCATAAAATCTCTTAAATCTAATCTAAAATTTTATGATCAATATTTTAGATCAGCACGTACTAGAACAACCTATTCACTGTAAGGGTAAATCATATAGTAGGACAATCTTATGGCAGTTCGTGCAATCTAAAATATTTTATTTTATTTTATTTTATTTTTAAATTTAATAATTAAATTATAAATTAGATCTAATCTAAGAAATAATCTAGTCATGCATAAAAATCATGTAATAAGAACCTAGGCTCTGATACCAATTGAAGGAACCGGATGTTGGGTTTCATAGGTAGATCTTGAAACTTTTTCAAGATCTTACAGCAAAAGACTTAAATAAATCTAAAATTTATTTAAATAATCATGTAAATACCTAGGTCTCAGATCTATTACATGATTAAGGTATGATATTAAATCAAAAATTAAAATTAAATAAGAAAGAAAAAGGTTGATCAAATCAACCTAGATCTACACTACATCAAATGCAGGTATGAGTTTATAGATCAGATCTATTACCTGAGCAAGTTTAGATATTCTAACTTACTGATCCAGGTTTGAGGATGAAGTTACAAGCCACACATACAGCTGACCTCTAGGAGTCGTCCACACGAGCTTACGATCTCTGATCTGAAGTTCGATACAGGAAATCAGCATAGTATGCTAGTACTATGTTGATCCTTCTTTGATGATCGATCCAATGCTCCCTTCTTTAAAATTTGGACTCTCCAAAATATGAGAATAAAGATGTGAGTTTGCTGATCTGAGACTCTCTTAAAAAAACTCAAAATAAAGGAGGAGAGGTTGAAAATAAAATAGCTCTAGAAGAAGACCCTCTTCTTGTTTTCTTTTCTCTCACCTAGACACCTAGTTTGGTGCCTATGCAACCCCCATGCCCAAGGACCCTCTTCCTCTAATTTTTGCACACCCCAAACCTTTCCCAAAGCTTTGTATTTCAGAAAATGATTAGAACAAAATTCATCCAATAAATAGGGAAAAAGAAGAGTCCATGTTAGGTCAAATTTCTAGACTAGGAATATCCAACCATGGGAAGTTGTTGGGGCGCCCAACTCTTAGGTGCCTCCTCCACAATTTTTGGTGTGGATCAGCATGGGAGGGTGCACAAGAAAGAAGATTATTTTAATGAAATAAGAGAGTAATTAATTAAAAGAGGGGGTGGCACTCAAGGAAAGATATTTTGGTCAACAAGGATTCTATCTCATAGAATCCTAAGCAAAACCAATTCTTCCTTCGACTTGGTCTTCCACCTAACTTCCAAATATGACTTGGAGGGAGAGAGGGGGCATGGAAATCATGAAAAAAGAAATTTTATATAAAAAATACCTAAAAAATAGATATGGGGGGCGTTGGGACCAGGGTGGCGCAAGGAGATAGGGAGTCCTATTCACAATAGGACTCCTATTTTGACTTGGTCAAACTAGATATTTTAACCAAATAAAATCAATATTAAACCAACTCAATTAAATGACACCCTAACCCATTTAATGATATAATTAAATTAGATTAAATTAGATTTAATTTTAATTTATTTTTTAATCAAATTAAAAAATTGGGTTAATCCGAGTCTTAGTTAGACTAGGACTAGTTCTTCCTTGCACTTGGCTTATCCAATAAATCAATTGAACTTGATCTAATCAAGCCCAAACTAAATCTAATTAAATCATATTTAATTAGACTTAATCTCAGTCTATTGGCTTAATCAAATTAAGCCAATTAGTAATCTAATTACTAATCGATCCTCCTGCAAAACTTGCGCTAGGTTAAACAACAATCATATTGATTGTTTAACCCTAGAACAATTCTTAATCATTGATCAACCATCTGATCAGATCAAAAGCTCTAATGTATGTGACCTAATTGATCCGAACCTAAGTCGATAGCATAGGAATAAATTTTTATACTAATCGAAGTGACCATCTAGCAATGATACCTGACGGTCGGATAGGTCGAAGGTGTAGAACACCATCCTTAGAACCCATGCGGATATAGTTTTCATAGAATTCATCTCCTTGACCACAATGCTCATAGGACACCTTAGAGTTCAACTGTCAACTTTGATTAGGTTGTTCATATTGTATTTCAAAATATCAAATCTATCTGATGGATTATCCTGACTAAGATTTTGTTATATTGAAATATAGTGATACATCTTCTCCAACTCTTGGAGTGCTCAATTCCATCTTGATCACAATCCGACTTTGCAAGTACTTGACTGTGCTCAGAAGCCTTCCGTTGCTAAATTAGAAAATCAATTAGTCTGGTACCGAAGCATAGTGAGTTGCTTGCAAGTCACTGAGGTGTTCTCGGGTCTAAAGGATACTTGTACCTATATCCCATTAGAGACATTCTCGATAGTAAAATGCCCTAGAGTTGGTCATGTTCAATGATGATGTACCCATACATCTTATCTGTATGCCATACCAGTGTCTCCACATACCTTGGTTAAGAGGACAACCAACCTATATGGCATATAGCAACCTATGCTCGATAGACGCCGTTGTCCTAATTAACAGTCTATCATTTGGTCGTGAACAAATTTAAGAACTAATCAATAAATTCTTTCTTTATCAAAACTAAATAGTCTTAAGGACTTCATCACAATGATGGAGTTCATTAGAAGATGTAAACTTGTTATGAAAAAAGATGCCAAAATATTTTTTATTAATTAATAAATTAATTATAATTATAAAATAACTCAACCGTTAATAGGATGACGATTGACTTTGGGACACAATTTCCAACACCACATACATCAATATGTACTAGACATAAGAGTTTACTAGCTCGCTCATCTTTTTCAGTAAAAGGTGACTTGATCATTTTATCAAGAAGACAGGACTCACAGATCGGAAGTGATTCACAATCACCAATTTTAAGAATTTGTTATTGAGCCAACCTATTTATTTTGTTTTTGTTAATATGACCTAGCCTACAATGCCAAAGGTAGACTTCTGACATATCATCTAATCTAGGGTATTTACTAGAGGATTGAACCATGTTAATAGGCTGTGATATTAAATAAATACCATTATTCAATTGTCCAATACAAACCATAACACCATTCAAAATGATATCACAAAAGTTTTTTTTATTGAAAATTGAAAACTGTTCTTGGCCAAAAGGCCTACAGAAATAATATTCAATAAAAATTTTGAACAGAAGTGACATTCACTAAGAACAACTTTATAAGAATTGATTACAAGGTTCATGGTTCCTAAAGCTAGAACTAAAACTTGTCTTGCATCTCCAACGTTTAGTAACCTTTCGCCTTCATCAAATCTTCTACTGACCTGTAAACCCTGCATCGAATTACAAATATAATAATGGCTTCTAGTATCTAATACCCATGTAGTAATATCATATATTGAGAAGTTGCAAGGTGTTATCATATAATTACCTTACCTAGCAATAGCTCACTTCTTCCTCAACCTATTTAGATCCAGGAAGGAATGTACTAATGATAATTTCTCTTTTAGTACCCAATTTCTCTTTTAGTACCCCTACTTCTTGCAAAAGAAGCACTCCACCTGGCTTTGGTCAGGCTTGCACTTCTTGGTCTGACCCTGTGCATTCATCATGTCGTGAGGCTACTCTTTGTGTTCTTCTTCTTCTTGTTCTTTTTCTTTTTCTTAAAGGGTCGACGACTAGAGAAAGACCCTCCCACTATATTCACCATCTTCTTGTAGAGCTGGTAATTCTATTCAAAGTTCTACAGTAATCCCAGTAAACCATGGTAGTTTATTGTAGGTTTTATCATTCAAAAATGAGTAAGAAAAGGAAGGACTTGGGCAAAGAATTAAGAATCGCATCCTTCCCGAGCTGCTCATGCATGAAAAAGCCCAGCTTACTAAGGTGTTCAATCATCTTGATCATGGACAATACATAATCAGTGACTGAGGTCCCATCCCTCATTTGAGCATTGAAAATGGCACAACTAGTCTTGTGCCTCTCAACATCGTCAGGCATGCCAAAAGAGTTATTCAACATTTGAAGCATGTCTTGAGGTTGGGCATTTTCGAACCAATGGCTAAACTCATCATTCATTACTGCCACCATGATGCACCAAATAGTGGTGTGGTCATTGAGCCACTTCTGGTAAGTATCTCGGACTACTCTAGCATTCGGAGCTAGCTCCTCAGGTGTTGGATCAGTCAATACATATAAGATCCGCTCATGCTCCAGGATGATTTTCAACTTTCGATATCAGCCATCAAAGTTGGGTTCCATTAATTTATTATTATCTAACAATGACCAAAGCGACAAGGTAGTGGCCATTTCTATATTAAGAAAAATCAAACCTAATTAGTATATGATTTATTAATCCTAAAGACTTGGACTTTAGTCTAAAGGTCCTCCCACTATTTTATTCAAATTGGTAGCCCCTACCTTCAATTCAAGGAATTACTTTAATTCCTTAGTGGGTACAAGAATCCACATAGACTACACATGAGCCCAACTTTGGTTGGTCAACTCATGTGCATCTATGGGTAGGTTCATAATTAATTATTTCTCTAAACAACTTTTAGTATTTTAATTTTGCCCTGGAAACCTAATCAATAGGCTTTGGCCTCCACTGAAAAGATCTAGTTAGGTTCAACCATTAACATGACCATATCTTGTGTATCTAACCAACTAATGATCAAGCCCGACTTTGGCCGGCCAACCTGACCATCATTAGAAAGATATGACCAAATCATCATATTATGAGTGATAATTTCATTAGTCCATAAGCACCAGGCCTTTCGGACTCCAATGATTATTAAACTAATGGACTCATTATCACACAACTTAATGGAGGCTATGACCTAGTTATCATTATAACTATTTTATTTTTAAGGAGCTAATAATTTTAGAAGATTTGGTTAACTTATTTTTAAAGAAAAGAAGAGAAAATTAACTAGCCAAATTTGATCCTTCCACTGACTTCACCAAGTCAGATAAAAAAGGATCTAATTCAAGCTGGTATTACAAGCACCTAAATCAGTCACACTGATTTACCTAATTGACATGGATGAGTCTAAAATATCAATTGATCTAATCAAAACCTAACTCACCTGGATGGCTAGGTAAGTGAGATCAGTGGAAGGGATATGCCATTAACTCATCAAAGATCGAATCAGTGCGAGTAGCTCCAATTAAAAAATCACTAGTCTCCAGACTTACCTTAGACACCATCTGGTTCATTAGTTTCAATTTGACTAACCTAGCAATTTCAAGTTCAATCGCATAGCCATGAATCAAGTCCATTTGGTCCTCATTAAAGGCATGGATTTGACCAACTACAACTATTATAATTGAGTCTAAAGAGTCCTTGACCTAATCTATATCAACAATTGATTAGATTTGATCAATTACTCTAAATTAGTCTATTCTTTAACTAACCTTAGGTCTAACCTAATTAATGGACCTAATTCATCTAATCCAATAATCCATATTTTATGATTAATGACTTAAGATTTTTAATTCATAATTCTAGACCCTAATTCAATATACTTAATTCTTAATTAAGTTTTTATGCTGAGAGTTGGGTATCGAAATTTTGAAAATATTTTTCAAAATTTTGAAAGGTTCAACACAACTTAGCACTGTTCACCAAATGGGTCAACCTATTTCAAAAATTGGGTCGACTCATTTCACAAATAGTACTAGTTATAGGTTTTAATCTAGATCTATGTATAATACATAAAAATCATGAATCAAATTAGATATAATCTAAACTCTTATTCATGATTAAAAATTAAATCAAAACTATATAATCAAATCATAAAAATTATTAGATCAAATCTAAAATTTTATGATTTAATGATCTAGATCAGCATGTACCAGGACAATCTACACTTTAGGAGGTAAACCCTATAGTAGGATAACCTACAGTCCATGCGATCATATTATTTTATTTTTAGATCTAAAAAAGTAGATTATTATTTAGATCTAATCTAAACAATAATCTAAATATGCATATAGATCACATTAAATAACCTGGATGCTCTAATACCATTGATGGAAAGCAAGTAGGATTTCTAGCTCTACTTTCAAAACTTTTTCAAAAATTAATTATAATAAAAATAAAAATTAATCTAATTAATTTATAAAGAGCTATAGATCTAATCTATAAATCTTATATTATCAGAATCTAATATGATATACATGCATGCTTTGAAATTTGAAAATAAAATAGTTGTAGGTAGTAAAATAATTTTACTAATCTATGTGTTCAGAATAAGTTACCTTGCACGAGTCGGTGAACTCTGCAATTGGATCAACACCGATCTAATCATCAGGTAGATCTGATCATTGTGATGTAGCCACACATGCATCTGGCCTCCATGGATGGTTCTCATGAGGTCCTGATCCAAATCGGCTACTCTTGAATGCTAGCTCGATGAAGAACGCTCCAGATAGCTAGATCTGATCAAATAATTTCAATCTCCCTCCACTAAAACATTGGATGCTCTAGATTAGCAGGATGGGTAGAAGAGAGGATGATAAAGTACTCAAAAAATTTCATGAAGATCTGACATTCAGATTTTGTGAAATCAGAATAGAAATCCTAGATCAAGATCTAAGGCAGCATAGAACTCAAACCATAGTGCCTAGCTTTCTCTCCCAATTTTTCTTCTCAAATTTTTTTTCTTATTTTTTGTAGGCTATGGAAGGGCTCATGAACTAGAGGAGAGGAATTTAAAAATTAATCTTGCCCATAAAAAATTCCATAAATTTTATATAGGGCAAAGAAGTCAAGGTGGCTTGCAAAAGAGTTGGGATGAAGTGGTTTCTATTTGAATTCAAATTGCAACCAGATCAAACCCATCCATTTAGGATGTGAGAAGGGAGGGTGAAAGCCTTCATTTGCATAGAAAAAAATTCATGAGAACATCTTTCTTGTGGAGAAAAAAAAGGGTGCAAAGAGGGTGAGGTGGCACATGGAAGACTAGGTCAAACTAGTCTCATAATTATTCATCTAATTAAACCAACCCAATCTAAATTGGTTAGGTATAATTAGACCAGATAAAATCTAATTTATTTAGGCTTAATTAGACTCAATTAAATATTAATCAAATCAAAAATTAAATTAGCCCAATTCCTGATCAAATCAGTGATCACACTTTCTCGACGATTTGATCATCTCATAACCTAATCGGGTCAAATCCAACTGAATCTAATTCAATTGAAGTTGATCGAAAAATAATTACTCAATTAAATTGAGTTAATTAGTGATCAAATCATTAATTAAATTTCTCATAAATGTAGAGTCCAAATCCAATGGATATCCAGATAATAGAGTTCCATCAAAATGAAACTCTCAATCGAAAAGTTCCAAACAAGTGGATCTTTCGATCTCAATGTCTGAAATGAGTGGAACTCATGATCATAGAGTCCATACTCTCGATCATAGAATTTTAGACAAGTAGGACTCAGAGTCCTAGATCAGTAAGATTCTTAGTCGAAGAGTCTCAGTCCAGTGGGACTTTTGACCATAGAGTCCCAGTCCACTAGAACTCCTGATCATGGAGTCCCAGACAACCAGAACTTAGAGTCCTAATGTAGTAAGACTCTTAGTTGAAGAGTCCCAGTCTAGTGGGACTCTTGACCATAGAGTCCAAGTCTGGTGGGATTTTTCACCAACCATCGGATTAGTATGGCCCCACAGGTTGGAACCTAAGTCGGTAGCATATAAACCACTTTCTGTACTAATCAAAGTGACCATCTAACAATGGTACCCAACATCCGGATAGGTTGAATAGTTGCAATTACAACATTCAGAATCTATGTGAATATGATTACCATATAATTCATCTCTTTGATCTCTATGTATGAGGATGACTGAAAGTTAAACTGTCAATCCTAAAAGATACATCCAAATCGTATCTCAAAGCAATTAGCCACGTGACTCCTCCCTAGGACTACCCTAGCCAAGGATTTGTTATATTAAAACATAATTGAACATAACTCCTGAATCGGAGTAGTCAATCCCATCTTGACTCACACACTAACTTCTCAAGTACTTAACTATGCTCAGAAATCTTCCATCACTGAATTAGAAATTTATGTAGTCCAGCACCAAAGCACAGTGAGTTGCTTGGAAGTCACCATGGTGATATCAGGTTGGAGGAATACTTATACCTATATTCTTGTCAAAGTAAATCTTGACAATAGAAAAGCTCTGGAGTTGGTCACGTTCAGTGTAGATGTATCCCTACATCTCACCTGCATGGCATACTAGTGTCTACACACTCCTTAGTTATGAGGACAACCAATCCATATGGCACACAACGACCTACACTCGATAAATATTATCATCCTTGATAACAACATATCATTTGATCGCGATCAGGTTTAAAGATTAAATGATAAATCCTTCTTTGTCAATTCTAAATCATCCTAAGAACATCACCACAACACAAGAGTTCATTAGAAGATGTGAGATTTTGTGATGATAAAATATCAAAATAAATTTTATTTATTAATAATTCATAGATAAGTACAAGATACAGCACAATCATCAATAGGCTGATGATTAGCTTTGGAATACTATTCCCAACATTTACAGACTCCAGCTTTCAATCTAACCATGATGACAATAGAAGCATGTCAGGATACATCTTTATCCTAAATGATGGGGCAATCTGCTGGAAGATTTCTAAGCAACACACTGTAGCAGACTCTATTTGCGAGGTGGAGTACATCGTAGCATCAGATGTCATGAAGGAACCGAAGGCACACCAGCAAATGAATCACATACTGCTCCGCTACCACCTGGTTTGGAAGATCGTGGAATAAGATAACATCAGCCTTCAGAAGATCGATAGAAAGAAGAACTTGGCTGACCCCTTCACTAAAGCTCTAGCGGTAAAAGAGTTCGATAACCATAAGTCAAAGATGGGTATTAAATACTGTACTAAGTGGCTTTAGGATAAGTGAAAGTTATTTGAAATTATATCCCAAAGCCAATTATCATCCTATTAATGATTATATAATTTTATAATTATAATTTATTTATTATTAAATAAAATAATTTTTTTAATATTTTCATCATAAAGTCTATATCTTCTAATGAACTTCTTTATTGTGATGATGTCCTTAGGACTTGGCGCCGTTGCCGAGGATTATTTTTGATTTTTGATTTTAATTTTTTTTAATTTATTTTGAATAAATTAAAAATAATTTTAGCAAATGCACCAAGCTTTTGGTGCCATTGCTAAGGAGGCATAAAAATTAAAATTTTTTATTTCTTTAATTTTTTTATTGCCTACTAATTATTTTTCTTGTTTATTTTGCTAAAAAAAGAGAAAAGAATAAAGAAGATTAGGGCATGAACGAAACTTTCAATCCTATTTGGTGAGATCATTCGTAAACCCTAAATCTCTTTCTTTATTTTTAATATTTACTTTATTTTTAAATTAATTAAAAATTACCTACTTAAATCTAATTAAAAATCTCATTACAAGATTAGAAACCCTAATTATTTAGAGCATCCATCATATTAGTTTTTATTTTATTTTTGGTGATTGCTGGAGGCAAGGTAAGCCTTTCAAAAATTCAATTAATTACATGCATCTAGTTTAAATTGCATAGAACTCTTTGATTGGAAATTTTTTTTTTTTTTGCATATTTCATATTAAACCAAATTAAGGGCACAACCCATTAAACAAGATAAGGTGGGGATTTGATCACCCTTCCTTGGCCCACAAACAACCAACCAGCATCCTGCATTAACCCAAATCTTAACTCTTAAAATCAATTAGACATTAACCCTTAAGGATATTCGAGCTCAATAGGACAAGAAAATCCTAAGAGTTGAACCAAGTTAGGGTTAATCAATTTGACTGGTGTCTAGGAAAGTGGTTCAGGGATGATTGGGCCCGAAAGAAGGTGGTTACTTAATTGGTTCTGTTCGCTTACCTGGCCAAGCACAATTGGTGTCTAAGGCAAGCAACGGAGGGACTCCCACCGACCTTACACTTACCTGGCCAGTTGATTGGCTAATCCTCTACTTGGAGGGCTCGAAGGTGATCTTGGCAGTTAGGAGCTGTCTAGATCTAGGATAACTCTTAGTCAGGATTGATTGCCTAACTTGTTTGCCTAAATAACATCAAACATAAACCACAAATTAACTCTTCTCTCTATCATCTCCAGATTTAAGACTCCTTAGGATCTTTTTTTAGAACCCTCTTCTTTCTTTCTCTCTTCTTTTCTTAAAATAAATAAATAAATAATAATAAAATAATATATATATATATAAAAATATATATATCTTGAACCATATATCAAATTGCACTAGTACATGCACGGTAGAAGATCACTTTTACCTGACCTAGTTAAACCAGATCCTGAAATTGAAAGACTAATTCATTTAAGACCAGATAATCAAATGGCTGAAAATCATGAAGAACCACCTAGGCAGATGAAGGAATACTTTATTCCTTCCACCTACAACCCATCGACTTGCATCCACATACCTGATATCCCTGCTAGCCACTATGAGATCAAGTCGACCACAATCCAGATGCTCCCATCTTTTTATGGGAATGCCAATGAAGACCCTTACAAACATCTGGATGAATTCTTAGAAATCTGCTCTACGGTAAAAATTCAGAATTTTTCTGATGATGCCCTTAGACTGACCTTGTTCCCTTTCTCATTAAAAGATAAAGCCAAGTACTGGCTTGGCACATTAGGAAGAACAATTCAAACATGGGCAGAGATGCAACATGAATTTCTTAAGAAATTTTATCCCATAGGACGAACCAATACCATGAGGCGAGCCATCACGGGATTTGCTCAGCTTCCAGGGGAACAAATTCATGAATCATGGGAAAGACTTAAGGAACTTCTTAGAAAATGCCCACACCATGGTCTATCTAAGTGGCAAATTGTACAAGCTTTCTATGAAGGTTTAGGAGATCAATATAAGCAGATGGTTGATGCATCCTGTGGAGGTGCATTCATGAGCAAAAGTGAGGATGAAGCTTATACCTTGTTTGAAACCTTAAGTGAAAACTCTATTAACCATGCTTCATTATCCTCTTATGAAAGATCAATTTCTCAACAAAAACGGGCAGGAATTTATGAGATCAAAACTCCAGAACTTCAATTCTAAGGCAAGACTTGAACATAATAGCACAAAAATTAGATAAAGTCGACCTTATTGCCTAGAAATTAGATCAATTCCTAAATCTAGGTCAACAATCTCCTGCACAATACACACCAGCTTCTAATTATCAGGAGATTTGCTCTATTTGTGCTAGCCCAACACATCATGTAAGTGAATGTCCCACGGCTGCACAATTACCACCTCTTATCCAAGAACAAGTCCAAGCTGCTCAAGGTTACTCCAAACCACTTAATGACCCATATTCAAATTCATATAATCCTGGTTGGAGAAACCATCCTAATTTCTCTTGGAAACCACAACAAGACTCAGGCTCAGACCCAAATCCCACCAGTTCAAAATTATCAAAATAGGCCCCAGTACCAGAACTATGCCTATAATAAGGGTCAGCCTAGTCAGTCTTCTCAACCACTACATTATAATCAAGCCCTCATACCCACCTCCTCAACAGACCAATCTAGCCGATGATAAATTCAATCAACTTCAATAATTAATTCTAAGCCAACAACAATCAATCGCCAGGCTAGAAGCTCAAATAGGATAATTAGCTGAGTCTAGCATGAGGAGAGAACCAGGTCAATTACCAAGCCAACCAATTGCAAATCCTAAAAATAATCCATCCAATGTCTATCAACCACCTGGATTTACTCATCCATCTAACATTCCACCTAAGAACCCCCAATTAGAAAATGCCAAAGCAATATCTGAACTTAGAAGTGGTAGGATTCTTAAGGACCCATACCAAGACCAGGTGATAGAGGCCAATACTGATGTTAGCCAAGATGAGAAATTTGAAGAAGAAGAGGATAATCATATAGAAGAACTTGAGCTTAGAACTGGTACTGACACTGATAAGATGGATAAAGAAAAGAAGAGAACAGATGAATTAGCTGAGACATATAAACCCAAAGCCCCATTCCCTTCGGCCTTAGAAGCAGGCTCTTCTCGTAAAAAGCAAGAAAGCACGCAACAAGGAGCTAATGGAACTATTTAAACAAGTTCATATTAATTTACCCCTCCTCGATGCAATTCAGCATGTCCCAGCCTATGCTAAATTTCTTAAAGAACTCTGCACCCAAAAGCGTGAGCCACGAACCACCAAAAGAGTTATGCTATCCGAGGATGTAAGTGCGGTCCTGTTAAATCCAATACCTCAAAAGATGAAAGATCCTGGTGCACCCTTAATTTCATGTGTTATTAGGAGGTATAACCTTTAACCGAGCATTACTAGACTTAGGAGCTAGTGTAAACCTACTTCCAACCTCGGTTTATGAAAAATTTGGGATTGGAGAATTAAAACCCACATCAGTTCATTTTGCAATTAGCTGATAGATCTATAAAAACACCACGCATGGTTTGATTGAGGATGTTCTAGTTAGAGTAGACAAATGTTATTTTTCCTGTAGACTTTCTCATACTTGACATGGAACCATCCCAAGAGCTGAACCAAAATCCCATAATTTTAGGACGTCCATTCTTAGCAACTGCCAATGCCAATATCAACTGTAAAATGGGAGCTATGGACATTTCTTTTGGGAATCAAAAAGTAAGAATTAATATTTTTAATACCCCAAAGTACACCCAAGAGGAGGAAGACTGCTTTGTAATCAATCAGATAGATGAAATAGTTGAATCTAATTCCTCCTTAGATTTACTACAAGATGATGAACCCACTGAAGAAACTCAAACCCAGGAAGTAAATGCCCTGCTTAATTCACCTCAACCATCACATTCATTACCTTGGTCAGTGAAAAGTTGAGCCCTTACCTGAGCGAAAAATTGAACCATTACGTCCTTCAATTCAGGCCCCACCACAACTTGAACTAAAACCTTTACCTGAATCACTTAAGTATGTATTTTTAGGATCAAAGAAAACCCTACCAGTAATAATTGCTTCCAACTTAACTACTGAACAGGAAAACCAATTGGTAAATATTCTAAAAACATATAAGGAGGCCATAGGGTGGACCGTTCGCCGATTTAAAAGGAATTAGTCCGTCAATATGCATGCACCATATTTATACAGAAGATAATGCCAAACCAACTCGAGAGATGCAAAGAGGCTTAACCCTAACATGCAAGAAGTAGTCAAGAAAGAGGTAATTAAATGGTTAGATGCTGGAATTATTTATCCTATCTCTGACAGCCACTGGGTGAGTCCCACACAAGTTGTTCCAAAAAAATCTGGACTTACGGTTGTCCGCACTGAACATGGAAACTTAGTACCAACACGACTTTCCACTGGGTGGCGTGTCTGCATAGATTATAGAAAACTCAATACAACCACCCGAAAAGATCACTTTCCTTACCCTTTATCGATCAAATCCTAGAAAGACTAGCAGGCCAACAATACTTTTGCTTTTTAGATGGATACTCAGGATACAATCAGGTAGCAATCTACCCAGGAGATCAGGAAAAGACCACCTTTACATGTCCCTATGGAACCTTTGCTTTCCGTAGAATGCCATTCGGATTATGTAATGCACCTGCAACTTTTCAAAGGTGCATGATGTCAATATTTTCAGACATGATAGGAGATTTCTTAGAAATATTCATGGATGACTTTTCAGTCTTTGGAGAATCTTTTGAGAGTTGCCTCAACAATTTGAAGAAAATATTAAAATGATGTATTGAGGCTAATCTAGTGTTAAGCTGGGAAAAGAGCCACTTCATGGTTCAAGAAGGGATCGTTTTAGGACATATAGTATCTAAGAAAGGGATTGAGGTAGATAAAGCTAAAGTTGAACTAATTTCTAAACTTCCTCCTCCCACTTCTGTCAAACAAATTCGATCTTTTCTTGGTCATGTAGGATTCTATCGTCGCTTCATCAAAGAGTTCTCTAAAATTTCTCGTCCTTTGTGTAATCTGCTTGCTAAGGATGTTTCTTTTAACTTTGATGAAAATTGTCTTAAAGCTTATGAAATCTTAAAAGAAGCTGTGACCAAAGCTCCAATCATACAACCTCCTAATTGGTCACTACCTTTTGAAATTATGTGCGATGCCTCAGATTTTGCCATAGGAGCTGTCCTAGGCCAAAGGGTAAACAAATGTCCTGTAGTGATCTATTATGCTAGTAGAACTCTGAATGAAGCACAAATGAATTATACCACCACTGAAAAAGAGTTGCTAGCCATTGTGTTTGCCCTAGAAAAGTTTAGATCATATTCTATTAGGATCAAAAATCATAATTTACTCGGATCATTCAGCCTTGAGATACCTGCTCTCAAAGAAAGATGCTAAACCATGATTAATTAGATGGATTCTTACTGTTACAAGAATTTGATATTGAAATTCGAGATAAGAAGGGATCTAAAAATGTTGTAGCAGACCATCTGTCTAGGATCCTAGTTAAAGATAAGTGAACCTGTATCAATCAGAGAATCTTTTTCAGATGAACAATTGTTAACAGTTTCACATACAAAGACTCCTTGGTTTGCAAATATTGTCAATTACTTAGTCATAGGACAAATTCCTGATGGCTGGTCTAAGAATGAAAAGGATCGATTCTTTGCTCAAATCAAATATTATTTTTGGGAAGATCCTGAGCTTTTTAGAATTTGTGCTGATCAAATCATTCGTAGATGTGTTCCTGAATCTGAACAATGGAGTATCTTACAATTTTGTCATACTCTTGCTTGTGGAGGACACTTTTCTGGACGAAAAACTATGGCCAAAGTATTACAGAGTGGTTTTTATTGGCCAACATTATTTAAGGATGCCCATACTTTTAGTCAGGAGTGTTTTAAGTGTCAAGCCTTAGGGAATATTTCAAAGAAAGACATGATGCCTTTGAACCCCATCTTAGTAGTAGAAATTTTTGATGTATGGGGAATTGATTTTATGGGACCTTTTCCACCTTCCAATGGATTTGAATACATTTTGGTAGCTGTCGATTATGTTTCTAAATGGATTGAAGCAATAGCAACACGAACCAATGATCATAAAGTAGTCTTAAAATTTATTCAGAAGAATATCTTTTCTAGGTTCGGATTTCCACGTGCTATCATTAGTGATGGAGGTACCCATTTTACAAATCATCAATTTCGAACTTTATTACGAAAATATGGGGTGACACATAAGATAGCTACACCATACCATCCGCAAACAAGTGGTCAGGTAGAAGTCTCTAATAGGGAAATTAAGAATATCTTACAAAAGACTATTAGGCCTGATCGAAAAGATTGGTCAGATCGATTAGATGATGCATTATGGGCCTATAGGACAGCTTATAAAACCCCTATTGGAATGTCTCCCTATAGATTAATCTATGGAAAAGCATGTCACCTTCCGGTAGAACTTGAACATAAAGCATATTGGGCAATAAAATAATTAAATTTTAATTTAAACAAAGCTGGTTCCAATCGGATGTTACAATTGAGTGAATTAGAAGAATTAAGGCAAGAAGCTTATGAAAATTCAAAAATCTATAAGGAGAAAATGAAAGCCTTCCATGATAAACATATTTCAAGAAAAACCTTTGAACCAAATCAACAAGTCTGGTTATTTAACTCAAGGCTTCGATTATTTCCCTGGAAAATTAAAATCCAGATGGGATGGACCTTATATAGTTAATCATGTATTCCCACATGGTGCAATTCAAACTCTATGATCCCAGGACTAAAAATTTTTTTAAGGTAAATGGCCAAAGGCTTAAACCATATATCGAAGGGATATCATTAAATCGAAATATTGATCAAGTACAATTAATAGAACCATAATGAATTAAACTGCATTTTGTCTGGCTGAAGACAATAAACTTAGCGCTTATTGGGAGGCAACCCAATACTTCTTGAATCTAATTTATTTTTTCTCTTTTAGGCTAAGTTGGAGAACCAAAAAGCTGGAGAAGGATCATAAGCTTCAAGACCCATGCTAAATAAATAAACATAATTTACACCCTTTTATTTATTTTTCCTCTCCATTGAGGACAATGTCAATTCAGTTGGGGGGTAAAATAAAAATAAAAATAAAAATAAATAAATAATAATAATAATAATAATAATAATAAAATAAATAAAATATATTAAAAAATAATAAAAAAATAATAAATAAATAATAAATAATATATATAATAATAATAAAATTATTTTAAAAATTTTTGGATAAACCATATTTTAGAAAAGAGAATCTTAAGCAAAATAAACTAGGAAAAGTAATAAAGTTAGAAAGTATTAACTAATAATGGTAGCGAGTTAAGAAGCAGATTACTTGGTCAGACCATTAGCAAGCCTACTTAGGTCATTTAAAGGCTAACAGCACTTCTAATTGCACATGCACACTAATGAAGCACAGTAGGTGTTTGATTATAAGGCTAAATTGAGGATTCAATTATCACTAAAAATTGATGGTTTATATATACTTCAATTAAAGAAACTTGAATTTAAGGAAAGAGCTACCTGCTTAAATAAAATAAAAAATAAAAAAAAAAAAAAAAAAAAAATAAAATAAAAATATAGAGTATATGTGGATTGCCCTAAACTAGAACTTCTGCACCTTAAATGTAGAAGTTCACATCAAATGGTGAAGGGAAAGGCCAGGATGCTCAGCATAATTTTCAAAAAAAAAAAAAAAAAAAAAAAAAAAAGCAGTGTGAAAGCTACCTTAATTCATGCACTTAACTTGGGAGTATATAAAAAACTAACCAAAATAGGTGATAAAAAGAAGATTCATTTGTCCTTTGAATCAACACCCAAATGCTAAGTTAGTATTCACGAAACAAAGTGCTGAAAATCTTTAGATGAACTCTAAGAAAGTTTCTGATTAATCTACCATGAAATTTACTTCTGAAACTCAATACTTAGTTAGTGATACTGTCTAAACTTTTGATCTTAAATCCTAGATTTATTCTTGTGAAGGAGGATCTCAACAAAATATGGTAATTGATCTAAATTAAATTCTTTCTTTACTCGAGGATGAGCAAAGCTTAAGTTGGGGGTGTGATAAGTATCATAAATTCACCAATAAAAGTATTAATTTATTAATTAATTTATATTAATTTTTAAGAATTATTAATTCAATTTATATATAATTTTTAAGAAATTCATATTTTTAAAAAATTAATTAAAAAATAATAAAAATTAAAAAATAAAATTTTATAATCAATGAAAAGAGCTCATTTTTTTGATCATAACGAAATAAAGTTTGAAGTAAAATGGAGCTAAAATGGAAAAGATATGAATTTCTAAAGAAATAAAATAAAAAAAAATTATGAAAAATAACATACGGCTCAAACGGCTCAAGCCGCCATGCCGCAGCAGCTAGCGCGTCCAAACATGCTGAGCCAAGCTGACCAAGCCGACGCGTCAAGCCATCCATACTAGCTAACTCAAGCCCAGAAGCCATCAGTCGGTCTACAGCACAGTGTGGACCGCCAGCTCAGCAGACACTAATGAATCGGAGCTTGCCACATGGTGGACCTAGATCCTTAAAGGGTCCATAAAAATTTATCACAGCTTATAAGGCAATCTGGATCTTTTCACTCAGCAACAGAGGTGCTGACTGGCTGCGGTGTGCAGTGCGGTCGGTCCATGCGGTCCATAAGAACAGTAATTACACCATCGGACGGTTGTGGTAGCTTGCGGTCAAGATCGAATGGCTATGGTTATTTTCAGATTTGATTTAGCTTCAGACTTCATGCGGATCGCCATCCAATGGTAGTGCTCAGTCCAAGAGATGATCTGATGGTCCAGAACACTTTCGATGATGATCAGGACTTCCGACGCATGATTTACGGTTAGATTTCCTCC
>QRFJ01001859.1:143375-168691 GCA_006176705.1 Cocos nucifera | reverse complement strand
TAATATCTGGCCTTATTATCTTCGTCTATCCATTTTTCTAGAGACGCTCTCTGTTCAATAGATGGATGGGCTGGTAAGGTGGGAGGGTCCTGGTCCAATACATGGGTTAACTTCTCAGAACCCAAAACTAATTTTGTAGTTCCTGAGCCAATCTTTATAATTGGGTCCAGTCAGTCTATAGGATATACGTGCTAATGGGTTGGACGCAGACATTTTCCTGTAGAGAGTCAAAGATTCTAGTTAGATACTGTAATTATGACTTGACCAATTTGTTTAGGGAATTTTATTTTTAAACAAATTAGCTCCCACTATTTTCTCGGATCCCTACACTCCCTCTGTAGAGATGCAAAAATCTCCATGATTAATGATTTCTAGTGGGTGGTGCGGTCTCACCAACTGACTCATCACCTCACCTAACAGTTATTGGTGATGGGTTAGCCAATGAGTGAACAACTCTTTGTTCAATGATTCTCTAATCATGGTGCACCCAAACTTGGTCTCTAATTCATGAATCTCACCGTATCCAAAATATTGATCCACTCCTTAGTTAAGTCAGACCCACCATTTATACAGACTGGATTCCTAATTGAGTCTCTCACCGTATCCGAAATATTGAGCCCAACTCATCCTCCAGCCCATAGCATCCAATGCCTAATAGACATGGTTGCATCTCTTCCCGGTGCAACTGAGCCACTGTATCCAGCCGAGAATAATCAACCCCGGGAAGGGCCCGCACATCTACAATGGTGGAAGACCTCAGACTTAATCTTTTCTTAGGGAGAATTGATTCAGGTCTCATTAAACTAGACTTGTCATAGTCATAACAATTATGACTAACCTAGTGGCATGGGTTAGCTCGGATTATTGACCACCTCAGATCAGAACTGTGTCAACAGATATGGCCAGGTAAGTGAGACCGGTGGAAGGAATATATGCCATTAACTCGTACAAGAATGCATTCAGGTCGAGTAGCTTCCAATTAAAAACCAGTCGGTCGTCGTATGTGCCAAACTTACCTTAGACACCAAATTGTTTGAGTCAGAACCAATTGGGTTAGCCTACAATCCAGACTCTAACCTCTGAGCCTAATTAGGTCTTGCTTGATCGTGACTCGATCTTGACCCAGACTTAATCCTATTAGGCTGGTCAATTTAAGCATTGTTGATCCCATCTAACCAACTCTTGATTCGGTTTGATCAACCGCTTAGACCTAATTGAGCTACCCAAGCCCGAACCCAGTATTATGAATATGTCTTAGATCTGAAAATTCTCAATTTTAGACCTAATTAATATTCCATAATCTTAATTTTTAATTAAGTAGGGTTCATAAATAAAATATGCACAATAAATCCTAGGGTTTCAGGATCTAGGGTTTTGCAGAAAGTAAGTTTTGGATTTTCTGATTAAGGACGAACATGCAGCACCCCTACACATCATAAGAACACCCCATCGAATGGAAAGAGAGGGCCTTTAAACCCTTCTTCATTCTTATGACCGGACGGCCAAGAGGAACGCCTTAATCAGGAACATGCAATACTACAAAATAGTTTTAGATCTATATCATATATCTCATATACAAATTAGATCTAATCATGGCATATTTTGCATACATCTCATGTATCGAATCATGCATATTTTTAGATCTAAATTATCTCATAATAATCTAAAAAATTAGATTTAAATTGATCTAATCAAAATAAATTCTAATCTAGATAATTATGTAGAACTATTCTACAACTAGTCTAGACATGCATCAATCATATCTCATATGATATTTTAAAATTAAATAATTTTTATTTGCTATTTTTTTAGATGTTATTATAACCATTATAATATCAAAAAATAGTAAATAAATAGATCTAAAATATGATTTAATCAGAATTAAATCAAAAACATGCAAGACTATTCTATAGAACTATTCTATTTTAGAACTAGTCATGCATATTTTCTAATCTTAGATCCAAATCATTTAATTTTAATTTTTTCTAATTTTAGATCTGATCACATCTCATGTGACATCTAAAATCATTTATTTTTAATTAAAATAAATTTAAAATTAGATCTAAATACTTTTAGAACCTTGGCTCTGATACCAGTTGAAGGAAAATCCTGATTTCCGGACCAGGTTCGTTCAGATCTGATCAGATCAAGAGATATATTTCAAAAAAATTTTCTTTTGATCTAGATCAGATCTAGAATATTTTAGATCTAATTATTATTATTTTAAAATTAAAATAAAATTAGATAAATTAAATCAATTTAATTTAAAATCAAATTTAATTTACCTTGATATGGGTAATCCTATTACCCGTTGATGATCCTGTATGCAGCGGAAGGTTCTGGATCTAGCCACGCAAGTGCCTGGCCTCTACCGATATCCACTCAGGCTGGATCTGGAGATCCTCTTCTTCTCTATCACATCTCCAAAAAATTAGATCTGGATCTGATCTGGAGGATCTTCAAAACTCTTTTGAAGATCAGCAGTCGTCCTTTGCAGCAGTGCAGCCTTCTAGCTTTCAGTCGCCTTTCTTTGATCTGGATTGCACACCAACCAAGGTCCAAAACTCCTTTTGGACGTGGAGAGGAGAGGGAGAAGGTGGGTTTGGCATGGAGGAAGAGGGGAGAGGCAGCCTTGGGGCATGGGAATTTGAATTTTCTCAATCTTAATTTGAGTTGGGCGCAGGGTCTTATTTATAGACTAAGCTGTGATCCAACTCCTCTTCTTCCCAACCAATCACAACTCTTTGTGAAATCAGATCTAAATCTGATTGGTGGGAATAGAGTCCCCTGGATTCCTCCTTAGAGGGTGCCTAAGACCAGTCAAAGTTGGTTTCTTAGGAGAACTCTAATTGGAATCCAAAAAGGAGATGGAGTCCCTATCCAACAGGGACTCCTAGGCGCCTCCAACTTGGGCACACGCCAAGGGTGGCGTGCGCCCTCTTCCTTGCCAGGTTCTGGTAGGGGGACAGGCCCCCACCAGCTCTCCAATAGGTGCATGACATGTGGTCAAAAGTCAAAGTGTCAATGGTCAACATTTGACCAGTCAAAGGTAGACTTTTGACCAAAGTCAAAGAACGAAGAAATGGCAGGTGACCAAAAATGGCAGGTAATGTCTTACAAAATAAGACAACCTTTTCTGACTTGGACAACCTCCAGTCAGACCATATGAAGGCCTCTGATTGAGCACAAACTCCTTTGGCTCAGTCAGGACAACTTATTTATGATAGCAAAAGAAGAACGTTAGGTTCAATCGAGTGCTAGCACGATTTTCTTGAACCTAATTGAATCTCATTCAGATCAATTGAACTGGATCAGTTCAATTGATGATCACCAGATTCAAACCCTTGTTTGTGTGACCCAGTTAGGTTCAGTTCTGTATGGTGGTAATGGGATATGTCATGATCTCTATCATCGACATCATCGAAACTCCTTTCGATGGATCAGAACTCTTCTGATTCGAACAGCTAGAATGATCGATCATCTAAATCATTCTAATTGCTCCCAAAATCCACCAGTGACACCTAGCAGTATATGGTGGCAACCCATCAGAGCTGAATGCGAACCTCTTGGTGCAGCTACCTGTGTGATTAAGTTCTTCTATCTTGAGCCCCGATCAGATTAGGGTTAAGGTAAACTCGTCAAACCCTAGTTTCTGTCATATGATGTAATCATTCGATTCGAGTCCGATGTGAAAATCTAAATAGAAACTCTTTCTATTATTTCACTCTGCCATGGCCATGGACTTCTGGACTTGATTCTCATGATCATCATAGGGCTGCTCCTCTACCACCGAGGTAGATAGATTCCATCTTGATGCCATCCAGTTCCTACAATGAACATGCTATAGCCAACATACACCTCAGGATTCCATATGGCTAGGAGATCGAGTAATAATGGTGTAGTCAAACTATAACACCCTCAAGGTGAACTGTCGATGCACCTCAGGTCAAAGAACCAGACACACTACTGCAGCATCGAGTCAGTCATTGACGAGAAGGTAGACTCCCTAATGACTACTCGAGGTGGTCACGCTCAGTGCCCTCGTTCTCTAACGAGTACCTGTACTCTCGCTCCGGTGTCTCCACACCATAGACTCAAGACTCATCTACTAAAGAGAAGCGATTGTACACCAACCTTTCGGATCAATCACCATCCTCGTGATGATCCTATGGTCGGAAGCATTTTATGAGTTAATAATGATTATTCATGTCTTAAATTTTCAACTCTTGAAAATATGAATTATCATTACCATTAACTCAAAGGATGTATCACAGACACTAAATACACATATGTGATAGAAAATAACCCATTTTATTGATATTAGTCAAAATTATAATTTTGCCCCTAGAAGTGTATTACAAGTGTCAGCCAATTCTGGCTTCTAGGGCACATATATCTAACATCGATCATCATGCACGTACACTAAATTGGAAGTTGATTATATTTGGATCGTCGATTTTTTTGAAGTGTTTGCTCGTATAGGGTCCCTAAGTCGAAGCTGCATGGTATAATGGTTGATATATCATTTAATGGATGATGTACTGAGCGAATAGCTTCATGTTGTCCTTCTATCGCCATATCCAATCTTAAATTGATGTTGTTAGGATCTTCAGCTGCCATGTTTCTTTCTTGTTGCAGTCTTCTAATGGTCCTTTTAATTTCTGGATCTAAAGGTAATAACTTACTATGTCCAGTACGTGTCATGCACTAAATTTTTTTTTTTTAAATAATAAAAATTAAAAATAAATTTCTAAAGTAAAGCTAGGATCAAAATTTTAATATTATTTTGGACACAATCCCCGGCAATGGCACCAAAAACTTGATGCATGCTAATTTATAGCAATGCCAAGTGCACCAGTCGATCAAGTAATAAAGTGAATGAGTAGAGTATCATCCCTAGAGAATTGAAAAATAAGTATTAAGAAGCTCTTTCCTATGCTTTATTTAGAAGATCGATTTATGAGAATAAGAAATTAAAGAATAAAATAAAAAATAATTAAAAATTTTTAAGAAAATAGAGAGAGTGTAAATTATTAGGATTTTAAACTCAAGAGCAATGGATTACTAAGGCAATCGGTTCACCAACTCAGTCAATACAATATTCAGGTTTTTAGATTAATTTTATTTTATGTGACGGTGGAGTCTCCTAATTTATTCACTACCCTTTGGTCCAGGCATAGCAAAACTATCAATATTTATTAATTACCGTTTGGTCCAGGTGTAATTTAAATAAATATTAATGCATTAAGTTTTGTGAAATCCTCTAATTAAAATACACTGCGTCCAAAGTGCACTAAAATTCCCACATGCATATGAATTCTAATTTGATTCATAATACAAGGTATATAATCAAGAAGCAATAACATAGATGTACTTGGTCCATAACATCTATGTTCATCAGATCAATTAGAAGATGGCTAGTAATCTAAAAGCATTAAGATCGGATTTATATACTCCTCATGAATAAAATTTAAAAATAATCACATTGAATATTGCATCAAAAGAGTGGCTACACTTTAGCCTTAGTAAAAAAAATTTAGTTCATGATAACAAATTCAAAAACAACGAATAAAATAAAAAGCATAGAGAAATTACACTGTTTAATTGCTGAAATTGATTATCCATTGCTTTTGGCATGGAGAACTTGGTGAAGAAGAAGATGCTCCTTGATTGATGTCTTGATTGTCGAATGAAATCAAAAATCTCTATTTTTTTCTCACAAATCACTCTTCTCTTTCTACTTTTCTCCTCTCTTTTTCTTTTTTTTTTGTTTTTTTTCTAACTCTCTCCCTTTTTCTCTTTTTCTCTTTTTCTCTGACTTCCCTCCCTTCTTTCTACGACAACAGCAGGTATTTATAAGCTAAAGAAAATTGATTCTCCCCAAATTCCTTTAGAAATTAGGTTTAAGACTTCCAAAACAACTCAAACAAGAATCTGGGTAATTCTGATCATTGGATGTTGATCAAACGGTCCAAAAATTACTTAAAAATCTCTTAAAATAACCTAGATCAACTCGGATTTCATGCCAGCCATTGGATCAACTGTTGGATTGAATCTGAGACATCCGATCGCATAGAAAGAAGGCTTCTGATCTTTAGTTTAACATCGGGATGAATCTCAGCCGTTGGATCTCGATTGGAAGCTATGGATGTCGTTCATCAGCACTTTTTTTTCGGCCATCCGATCGAGTTTCAGTGAAAGGCGCCCATTGGATCAAACAAAATTCCCAAATTGCCCTTCGTAGACCATGTGCAAGCCCGATGTTGCGTGGACTGCCGTGTTCTTCAGCTAATCAAAGCACGCTTTTTGCTGTGAAATTTCTGAATTGCCCTCCAGATGGTCCACCGTACGCCGCAAAAAATGCTGACGTCATCCTGATGTCAGCTTTATGTCGGTGGATCGGTCTGCTATTACGATTGAACCAAGTCGAACCGCTAAGCCAATTTTCTAAATTGATTTGAACCGAACCAGTTTTTTTTTTTTTTTTTGAAATTCAATTTCGAGCTCATTTGAAGTCTGTTTTGCTTGAAATTTATTTCATTCGAACCAAAAAAATAAGATCTTTACATTGGTGGCCTTCTTTCCTACATAAGATTAATAAAAGTATTAATTTCTAAAGAAATAGATTAATTTATTTTATAATTTAATATTTTTATTAGTCTGTTTTTACCACTTATCATTGATCACCCTTCCTTAGCCCCAAAACTACCATCCTTCATATTGTTGATCTAAGCCTTTAATTTAAAATTAATTAGATGTTGACCTCTAAGAATTTTCGAGCTCACTAGGAGAAGAAATCCTAAGAGTTGAACTGAGTTAGGATCAGTCAATTACTGGTGTCTAGGAAAGTGGTTCAGGGATAAGATCTTGAGGAAAGGTAGTTCTCTAATTAAGAAATATTGCAAAGCATGAAAAACCTTCCACCAATATTACACTAATCTAGTTAGTTAATTGGCTAATCTCTGACTTAGAGTACTTGAAGGTGACCTTGGAGCAATTAGGAGCTATCTAGGTTAACCCTAGGATAGAGAGTTCATTTTTAATTTACTTGATTGTAATTAACATCAAAGATTAATTAATTTTTTTCACCTATCTTTTAGATTTAGGATCCTCTAGGCTTTTATCTTTAGAATTCTCTCTTCTAGTCCCTCTTTTCATTCTTTAAAATAAATTTAAAAAAAAGAATCAGAAGAGGATTGTTTAGATCTAGATCTCTTGATTGTATATCAAAACAATCAGAACAATCCGATAAATTAGATCTGTGCTACGTCCGACTGGAGACGTTAAACTTAGCACTTATTGAGAGACAACTCAATTTCTTAGAAGTAGTTTTAATAAAAGTCTGGCTGAAGACTTTAAATTTAATGCTCTTGGGAGGCACCTTAGTTTTTTTCACTTAAGTTACCTTTTTAGTTTGCTTACTTTCTTTTTAGGATAGGTAGCTAGACTGGTGGGAGAACCAAAGCTTCAAGACCCATGCTAGACCAAGAACACATTAAGTTAGGTGTATTCTTTTCTGTCCCTTTTTGCATTCTTTATTTTTCTTTCTCCATTGAGGAAAATATTGATTAAGTTGGAGGGAGAATAATAAAAAAAATTAAAAAATCCTCGAATAAGTTAATATCTAGCATTTAGGCACCTGATTATGCTGAAGAAATGAGCTGAACCCAAATTAGGCATCATCCCCAGCCACATCCCCGTCTGCCAGAGCCTTGCAGCAACAGAAAGGTTATATCTTATTGATTTATTTTGATCTTGAACCTTTGGCTGACAAGAAAATGAAAGAATTTAGCATTAACTGTTGTATGTTAATTGTTCAATTTGATAGAGGACTACCCATTAATAAGGAATTTAGGCACACTTATGTGAGACACAAATATAGAAATTAGACAATTTTATTTTTATTTAGATTATAGAATTTTATTTGAACTCTAGGATTTTATTTTGTATGGACTTTAGGGTTAATCTTATTAGGGTTTTGGGATGTCTATATAAACCCATCACTATATTAATTGAGAAGACAACATGCATTATTAAGAATATAGGATATTGAGATATACCCTTTGTCTCTCCCTCTTCCTTCCTCTCTCCTCTTCTTCTCCACTTCTCTCTTCTTCTCCTCCTCTTCACTCTCTTTTCCCCCACTGTCCTACATCAACTGATATCAAAGCAAACTTTGATCTCCCACCTTTGCCATAACATCTTCATTGCACTATCAGTGTAGCCTTGCAATCCAAATGCACCACCCTTCCTAGATCTGCCACTGCCACTATCGTCTGGCCACAACACCAATACAAAAAGAAGAAAGAAGAAAAAGAGATGATCCCCTAATTTTTGATTGATGCTCTCCTCCCTCCATCTCTCTTATTAGCCTCCCCTTTCCAAGACCATACCTCCATCTCCTTTGACCATCGTCGCTCCCACTCCATCGCTGCCCGCCCAGATCGAGGTGTCCAGCTTCTTGCTTGTGCCCCTTCTTCTGTGGCATCTCCATTCCCAAGTATTGTTGGCCAGCACCTTGCCTATGAAGTCAGCAGTGCCATATCATGATCTAGTTTAGCACCATGTCAATATCTGCAGAATTTTCTAGAAGCATGCCCTAGTAATGTCGAACATGTTGATTCCATTTTTGATGTTTGTTTCTGCAAATTCTACTTCTACAATGAGTTTCTCTTTGCTAGAAGGTGTAGTAGTAGTTTGAGGTGTTCTTTGTGAGATAAGATTTTTCCTTTTGAAAACTTGATTGATATTTATTTGATTGGATAATCAGTAAGTTGCTTACTTTGAAGTTTAACCTTATCCTTTTTTTCTGCAAAGAAATCCAACAGTCTTGTTTGTTGCATTGTAGTAGTTTAGAATTCATAATTATTTATAGCAATTTAAGCTTATCTCTACATATTTTCATTATCCCTAACACTTGATTGCGTCACACCATGAACAAGAATAAACAGAGTGGCCATTCTTCCACTATAGACCAAACTATCATAAATGTTGTTCCCTTTGCTTCTGTATCACTGTTTGACCCACATGCCTTTATGAACTTTGTAGACCAGAAATTTGAGTGAACAAGTCCATAATATAAGCAATTGAGTTAGCAGGTAGCTTAAGTCCTAGGAGGTTTAGGTAGACACCATGCAGTGGATGGGGTAGACAAGTCTGTTAGGCAACCTAATAGGTCACCTAATTCAGTTGGGTCAGTCCAATGTCTTCTTTCCACTTTCAGAAAGAGTGGAAAGAGCAGAACGCTTCCACGGCGATGGCCTTCTCTTGCTTGAGCTTCTTCTCCCATTGACCTATCATTGATCGAAGCCCCTCAGTTAGCCGAGCTTCAGCCAAGCTTTGGGCCTGGGCAATCTCGATCTCCATCAACTTCAGCTTGGCCTTCAGTGACCAAACTTCCTCTTTGGTCATAGACTTTGCTTCTAAGGCCTCATCGCTCTTTTTCAAAGCCTCATCAGCCTAAGCTTTGGCCTTATAAGCTCGGGCCTTAGCATCCTTGGAATCCTGCCGAACTTCTTCTAGGATCCCCACAAAATGGTCCACGAGATTGTGGCCTGAAGTACATTGCGAGCAATGCAATTGTTTGTAAAGCCCGACCTCAAATCCTCACCACATTGGTCTAGATGAGTTGAGGATTTTTTTATCGCGATCGGTATAGTGGGTTGTGGAGAGATCTTCATAGAAATTCGAGGCGTGAATGAGCCTTGGGGAGTCGACGATAAGGAAGAGGGGGGAACTGCCTCCCTCGGAGCTACCACTCTGAGTGGGGCAACAACCTTGACCTTCGAGAGCCCTTTCTAAGGGCCAATCTTTGAGTTGGAGTAGCCTCAATAGCAAGTTGCGTGAGAACAACCTCAACACGGCCGCACTTAGGAGCTGAAGTCTCTTTTGTGGACTCTTCTTCCTAGCTATGCGACGAAGAGCCTCAGCATCCTTAGACTTCATTTCTAAAAGATAGCAACAAGAAAGGTTAGTTTGAAGAAAACTGAAGTGGCAAACTTGAGAAAATAAACTTACTTTCTGGGTCGGCCGAGCTCAATCCGAGCTTGAACAACCTCACCTTAGTGAGGAAATAGTGGAGCGAGCGGATGCCATGGCTGAGGATGAGCTTTAGGATCTCCTCCTCGGCATCTAAGAGCATTGGAGCTTTGTTAACCGACCTCCACAGTCGACCCCATGATATACCAAAGTTCCATTACTGCTTGGTTGAAACAAAAAAATAACGCTCCTTCCAATTATGAACCAAAGGAGCACCTCGAAAGAGATGGCAGTTCGGCCGTGAAGCATACCACCATCCGATCTCTTTGGGATGCTCTTTGAAAGAAAAGCCTACCCTGAAGAGATGGACAATTGGTTCAACACCAAGGAGGAGAAGATGGGCAATGAATGCCATGACTGAGAATCACAAGTTTGGCGCTATGCAATAAGGGGGAATCTCATAGGCCCTAAGGAGCTCTATGATGAAGAAGTGTAGGAGTCTCAAGCTGACCTTAAGAGGCTCGTAAAGATCGACCTGGCTATAGGAGGGGAGGACTATTCGATCCTTAAGACTGGCAGCCTCTAGTTTAAATTATGGAGGAATTTAGTATAGAAGATGCTAAATTTCTAGGCCCTCATAGGAGAGGACCGAAGAAATGCAAAAAGGGCCGTAATTGGGCACTTCTCTTCGACTTTGGATCCATTTGAGGGGGAACTGAATCAGAGGGGTTGACCTCGGCTAGCCCTTCTGTGGAAGTCCAAGCAGTCAAAGATGAACTTAAGGTGCTCATCTTCGAAAAATTCCTAATTAGGGCAGGAAAAGGAAAGGGGATCTACCTAAGATTGACGACTGAGATGGCCAAGGAATAGGACTATGAGTTTAGTGATCGGAGTTCGACTATGCTGAGGACAAATGCATCTATCGATGGTGATCACCATAGGTTCGTCGGAAATCACTTGTCGCTTGCTCTCTGAACTTTGGAAGAGAAAAGCATTAAAGTGGTGGAGCCCTAGAGACAGTGACTGGCTATTTATAAGAGGCTAGATGGACCTAATCCAATGTCGATTCATGTTGCCACCATGGATGAATGCCAACTGGCCGCTCATGATCGATCATCATCGGTTCATTATGGATCCTTAGCTTAAGATGGTTTAGATCGACTGATCAACTTGGCAGATGGAGCAGATCTACGACACTTGTCATGACCTTGTTAACCCAATAATTATTTGACTATTTTGGTACAGGTTCTAAATCGGCCTCGATCTCAAGCAAGTACTCTTGACACTCGACCTTAATTCTAGTTCAGGCTCAAGAGTGGGGGGCATCTATTGTGGGTACACCCCCAGCCTCGACATTGTTGGAGATCAGACTTCGGCCATAATTGAAGATGAAGGAGATAGATTTCGACCGATCTTGCGAAGTTAACGCACGGGCAGCAAAATGATCTTTGTGCTCTATTCAGTGCCCACCTCAGCTTCGTTGGGCCTCGACATCAGAGATACCAACTTCAATTTTGTCCAACGATGAAGGTCCCGACTTTGGCTTCATCAGATCTTCGACCTCGATAGTCAAACACTGCTTCATCTGACCCCCATGGTTTTGATCTCGACTACCTCCGACCTCCGACCTTAGAGATGCCATAGTGGGACTCAACATTTTCAGCAAGCTACATCAATCTTGTGAGATGACTATTTTAGGAAGAAAATTAATTTCAAATAAGGAAGCTGATGAAGAAAAAACCCTATTTCCCAGGTCAGGTTCGTTCAGATCTTGATTTGATCAAGAGGGATATTTCAAAAATTTTTCTCTTAGATCCAAATTAGATCTAAAATTTTTCAAATCTAATTTTATCAATCTAATAAAATAAAATAAATTAAATCTAATTTAATTGTATCTTTTTATAGGTAATCCTATTATCCTATTATGATCCTGATGTTTGCTTAAGGTTCTGGATGTAGCCATGCAAGCGCATGGCCTCTACCAATATCCACTCAGGTAGAATCTGGAGATCTTCTCCTACTCAATCTATGCTTCAAAAATTAGATCTAGATCTAAACTTGAAGGTCTTCAAAATACCTTTTGAAGATCAACTATTGTCTCTTGCAGCAGTGCTGCCTTCTTCCTTTCTTGTCGCCTTTCTCTTGCTTGGATCATACCAAACTGGAGCCCAAAATCTCTTGGGCATGGAGAGGAGAGAGAGAAGCAGAGGGTCATATGGAGGAGGGAGAGAGGCTATGTGGCATGGTCAAAGGGCAGAAACTCTAAATCCTAGGTGCAGACAGGGTTTATATAGACCCTACTACGCCATGCAGTGCCACATCATCCTGACCAATCATGGCTCTTTGTGCAATTAGATATAAATCTGATTGATGGGATGACATCATCTAATCCAATCATATTAGAGTTCCTCACAAACCTCCTTAGGTAGTGCCAAGACTGGTCAAAGAAGAGTCTTTGGCACCACCTAAGTAGAGAGCATGAAGCAACCAGGAGTCCTATCTGTATGGGACTCCAGGCATCATCCTCTATGGGTGCATGCCTCCCTAGGCATGCGCCCCCTCCCTTTCTTCTTTTTAGTAGGGGGACAAAGCCCCATCTTCTCTCCTATGGGTGCATGACACATGGGCAAATGTCTAAGTGTTAAAGGTCAATGTTTGACCAAAGTCAAAAGACATGATTTAGTAGGTGATGGAAAATGGCAGGAGTTGTCTTAAATTTATCTCATAAATTAAGACAATGTTTTTCTGATCTGGAGAAGCTCTAGTTAGATCAAGTAAAGACTCTTGAGTGAGTCCAAACATATTTGGCTCATTCGAGACAACTTTTAATGATTGTTGAAGGAGAATATTAGGCCCAATCGTGTACTAGCATGATTTCTTTGAACCTATTTGAATCTTATTCAAATCAATTAAACTAGATTAGTCTAATTGATGATATCCAGATCTAAACTCTTATTTGTGTGATCTAGTTAGGTTCAGTTCTATATGGTAATAGGATATGTTATGATCTCTATCATCGACATCATCGAAATACCTTCTGATGGATCAGAACTTTTTTGATTCAAACAACTAGTATGATCGATCATCCAGATCATTCTAATTGCTCTCAAAATCCACCAGTGACACCTAGCAGCATATGGTGACAATCCATCAGAGCTAAAAAATGAACCTCTCAGGTGCAGCTACCTATGTGATTAAGTTCCTTCTATCTTGAGCCCCGATCCGATTGGATTAAGGTTAAGGTGAACTCGTCAAACCCTAATTTTCTGTCATATGAATGTAATCATTCAATTCAAGTCCGATGTGAAAATCCTAATAGAAACTCTTTCTATTATTTCACTCTACCATGGCCATGGGCTTATGGATTTGATTCTCATGATCATCATAGGGCTGCTCCTCATCTACCAAGGTAGATAGATCTCCCATTGGTGCAATCCAATTCCTACAATGAACATGCTATAGCCAACATACACCTCAGGATTTTGAATAGCTAGGAGATCGAGTTATGGTGTAGTCAAACTATAACACTCTCAAGATGAACTATCGATGCATCTTAGGTCAAAAAATCAGACACACCACTGCAGCTTCGAGCCAGTCATTGACGAGAAGGTAGACTTCCTCATGACTACTCGAGGTGGTCATGCTCAGTGCCCACATTCTCTTATGAGTACCTGTACTCTCGCTTCAATGTCTCTACATCATAGACTCAAGACTCATCTATCCTAAAGAAGCAATCATACACCAATCTTTTAGATCAATCACCATCCTGATGATGATCCTATGGTCGAGAGCATTTTATAAGTCAATAATGAAAATTCATGTCTTAGATTTTAAACTCTTGAAAATATGAACGATCATTACCATTAGCTTAAGGGATGTATCACAGACACTTTCAAATATACACTATGATAGAAAATAACTCATTTTATTATTTATAATTAAAATTATAATTTTATCCTTAGATGTGTATTACAAGTGTTAGCCAATTCTGACTTCTAGGAAACACATATCTAACCAACTCTCACTTGACCTAAAGCCAATTGGCTACAAATCTAAGTCCCATCTTCTCATGATGGATTTCGATCTTCTACTAGTCCAACAGCTTTGTGAGTGGGTCTGTCGTACTGTATGCGGAGTTAACTCTCTTGACCTCGACATAATCTTTCTCGAGGTAATCATAGATGAGGTGGTATCATCACTCGATGTGCTTAGATTTTTAGTGAGACCTCGGCTCCTTAGCAAGAGCTATAGTGCCATTATTATCGCGGTATAGAGGAATGGCATCTGATGGCAACACTCTGATCTCTGTGGTAAATTTTTTGCATCAGAATGCCTCTTTCGCAGCTTCTGATGCAGTAATGTATCTGCTTCCATGGTGAAATCTGCTATCACTATCTGCTTGGAACTCTTTCCAACTGACAGCACCATCATTGCACACAAATAGACTCCTAGACTCCAGATGTCGACTTTCGATCATCTATATAGGACATAAAATTCCGAGTCTGTATATCCCTAGACTTGGAGTTCTCCATTACCAAAGACCAACATCATATCCTTAGTTCTTCTCAAGTACTTAAGGATACATTTCACAGAAAGTCCAGTGTTCTTCACCTGGATTTGACTGATATCTGCTTGTGACACTCACAGCATGGGCTATATCAGGTCGTGTACATAGCATGGCATACATGAGGCTCCCTATTGCAGAAGCATAAGGGATCTTGCTCATGCGTTCTATTTCCTCAGGTGTGCTGGGCACATCTTCTTGGAAAGATGAATACCATGTCTGAAGGGTATTAATCCCCTCTTAGAGTTTTCCATACTAAACCTCTTTAGTACTTTCTCTATGTACATCTTCTGTGAAAGTCCTAGCATCCTATTCGGTCTATCTCCTATAGACCTTAATTTCCTAGAATAAAGGATGCTTCACCTAGGTCTTTCATGGAGAATTCTTTGGACAACCATATTTTGACTGTTGTCAATCATGGGAATATCATTTTCCAATAAGGAGGATGTCATCCACGTACAATATGAGGAAGACAACAGCGCTCCCACTGAATCCTTTTTGAAAACACATGGTTCCTCTTCATTTTTGATGAAACCAAATAATTTTGATCACATCATTGAAATGAGTGTTCCAGCTCCGAGATGCTTGCTTAAGTCCATATATGGACCTTTGCAGCTTGCAAACCTTGTGATCAGTATCACTGGATGTGAAACCTAGCGGCTGTTCCATATAGATATCTTCCTCAAGATATCCATTTAAGAATGTCCATTTTCACATCCATTTGCCATATTTCATAATCAAAATAGGCTGCAACAGGCAAGCAATGTGCGGATGGATTTTAGCATAGCCACTGGGAAAAAGGTATCCTGATAGTCAATGCCTTCGTGCTTGACTATAACCTTTTGCCACTAGTCTAGCCTTGAATGTCTCCACATTCCCATCTGCACCAATCTTTCTCTTGAAGATCCATTTACACCCAATAGGTACTATACCTTCTGGTGGATCTACCAAGGTCCAGACTTGGTTTGAGTGCATCGAGTCAATTTCTGACTGCATTGCCTCTAGCCATTTCTCGAAGTCGATATCTGATATCGCCTCATTGTAGGTTTTGGGATCATCACCATGAGCACCATTACCTACGAGGAACATTTTCTCTACTTTCCTCTGAAATAATACCTAAGTATCTCTTCAGAGGGATGGAAAAACTCTTTTCGATCTACGAGGTGGAGGAGGTAGTGTTCTTATTGGCTCAACCTGATTTGGTTCCAATTGGTCCTTAGCTCGTTGTACTTGTGAGACTTTTCTCATCAAGCTTTGATCTGCTTTCCAATGCCGCTATCTTGAATAAACTATTTTTCAAGAAAAGATGGCATGTCGACTCACAATCACATTGTGGTCTTCTGGAATGTAGAAATAGTATCCTAATGACTCTTTAGGATATCCTATGAATCGAGCTCTAAAGGACCTAAACTCTAACTTGTCCGCTTGTTGTCTTTTGACATGAGCCGGACAACCCCAAATTCTGAGATGACTCAGACTTGGTTTCTTACCATGCCATATCTCATACGGTGTGGTAGGAACGATTTTAGAGGAACCCTATTCAGTAGATAAATTGAAGTTAACAATGATGTTTCCCAAAAAAAATCAGGAAGGTCTGTGAAGCTCATCATGGATCGGAACCATATCCAATAGAGTCCGATTTCTCCATGTTCTGAAATCTCCATTGAGTTGAGGTGTTCCTGGTGGAGTCCATTGAGAGACTATGCCATTTTTCTTGAGATAGTCTAGGAATTCTCGGCTAAGGTATTCACCTCCTCGATCTGATCGAAGAACCTTAATGGATTTTTCAGTTTGTTTTTCTACTTCATGTCTGAATTCTCTTTGAACTTTTTCAAAAGCTTCAGACTTATAAGATACACATACCCATAGACCGACACATCAAATGGGCCGCACACATCAGTATGTACTAGGGCAAGGAGATCTGTGGCCCTTTCCCCATGTCCAACAAAAGGGAGTTTAGTCATTTTGCCTTGAAGACAAGATTCACAAGTTGGATATGACTCGAAGAAGTCAATGGACTCAATAGCCCATTTTTCTCCAATTTGTTGATCCTATCTTCTGCTATATGACCTAATCTTAGGTGCCATAGATATCTGTCGTTTGGACTATCCCTAGGTCATTTTACAGCATTCACATTTTGCTCGATAGTTAGAAATAGGTACATCAATATGTAGCTGATAAAGACCATTAATAAGGAAACCATTTGCAATTTTATTTCTTTCATAAAGAATGTTACAAATGGTCCTTAAAGAAGGTAATCACATAGCCTTCTTGTGCTAAGCATGAAATAGAAATCAAATTTCCTGCTAGCTGCAGGCACATAATAACAGTCTTTTCAAAACTAAGTCTAAACCAGATGGTAATCGAAGAGGGTATGTTTCCACGGCTACTGCAGCAACTCTTGCTCCATTACCGATGCGTAGGATCATGTCTCCATCCCTCAGCCTCCTGCTATCCTCAAGACCCTGCATGGAAGTGCACAGATGAGCACTAGAACCAGAGTCAAGCACCCAACTGGATGCAGAAGAAATCGTAAGGTTAGACTCAATAACGAGCATACCTCCAGAAGGACCTTCCTTCTTGTTCTTCAGGGTGGCCAGGTAAGTAGGGCAGTTCCGCTTCCAATGGCCGTCGCTGTTGCAATGGAAATACTTTTCTTTGACATCGGCCTTCTTCTTCGGCTCTGCCTTCTTTTTCTTTGCTCCTTCCACCTTCTATTTTTTCACAGACTTCTTTTTCTTTCCATAAGACTTTCTTTTGGAAGAAGTCCATTCCATAGCAAGAACTGAGCCTTTAGAACCTTTCATAGAAAGCTCAGCGGTGACCAGCATATTCATTAATTCGGCCAAGAAATTTTGAAGTTTATGCATGTGGTAATTCATGATGAATTGCCCATATGCATCAGTCAAGGATTGCAGAATAATATCATTCTGCAGATCCAAGTCTAACTTCACACCGAGCTTCTCAAGCTCTTCCATGTCCTTGATCATCATCAGACAGTGATCTTGGACTGACTGTCCCATCATGCATCTTAGCCTTAAAAAGTCATTTCGTGACTTGATATTTGGCTGCGCGACTCTGTTCACCAAACATCTCCTGCAGGTGAGCCAACATTTGGCGAGCAGTCCCGATATCTTCATGTTGGCATTGGAGCTCATCAGACATCGAGCCCAACATGTAATATCTGGCCTTATTATCTTCGTCTATCCATTTTTCTAGAGATGCTCTCTGTTCAATGGATGGATGGACTGGTAAGGTGGGAGGGTCCTGGTCCAATACATGGGTTAACTTCTCAAAACCCAAAATAATTTTGTAGTTTCCTGAGCCAATCTTTATAATTGGGTCCAGGTCAGTCTATGTGTGTCCAGGATACGTGCTAATGGGTTGGACGCAGACATTTTTTTTTCTATAGAGAGTCAAAGATTCTAGTTAGATACTTTGTAATTATGACTTGACCAATTTATTTAGAGATTTTATTTTTAAACAAATTAGCTTCCACTATTTTCTTGGATCCCTACACTTCCCTCTGTAGAGATGCAAAAATCTTCCATGATTAATGATTTCTAGTGGGTGGTGCGGTCTCACCAACTGACTCATCACCTCACCTAACAGTTATTGGTGATGGGTTAGCCAATGAGTGAACAACTCTTGTTCAATGATTCTCTAATCATGGTGCACCCAAACTTGATCTCTAATTCATGAATCTCACCATGCTTGGAATATTGATCCACTCCTTAGTTAAGTCAGACCCACCATTTGCATAGACTGGGTTCCTAATTGAGTCTCTCACCGTATCCAGAAATATTGAGCCCAACTCATCCTCCAGCCCATAGCATCCAATGCCTAATAGACATGGTTGCATCTTTTCGGTGCAACTGAGCCACTGTATCCAGTCGAGAACAATCAACCTCCAGGAAAAGGGCCCGCACATCTACAATGGTGGAAGACCTCAGACTTAATCTTTTCTTAGGAAGAATTGATTCAGGTCTCATTAAACTAGACTTGTCATAGTCATAACAATTATGACTAACCTAGTGGCATGGGTTAGCTCGGATTATTGACCACCTCAGATCAGAACTGTGTCAACAGATATGGCCAGGTAAGTGAGACTCGGTGGAAGGGAATATGCCATTAACTCGTACAAGAATGCATTCAGGTCGAGTAGCTTCCAATTAAAAACCAGTCGATCGTATGTGCCAAACTTACCTTAGACACCAAATTGTTGAGCCAGAACCAATTGGGTTAGCCTACAATCCAGACTCTAACCTCTGAGCCTAATTAGGTCTTGCTTGATCGATGACTCATGTGACTCAACCTTGACCCAGACTTAATCCTATTAGGCTGGTCAATTTAAGCATTGTTGATCCCATCTAACCAACTCTTGATTCAGGTTTGATCAACCGCTTAGACCTAATTGAGCTACCCAAGTTCCGAACCCAGTATTATGAATATGTCTTAGATCTAAAAATTCTCAATTTTAGACCTAATTATATTTCATAATCTTAATTCTTAATTAAGTATAGGGTTCATAAACAAAATATGCACAATAAAATCCTAGGGTTTTAGGATCTAGGGTTTTGCAGAAAGTAAGTTTTTGGATTTCTGATTAAGGACGAACACGCAGCACCCCTACACATCATAAGAACACCCCATCGAATGGGAAGAGAGGGCCTTTAAATCCCTTCTTTGTTCTTATGATCGGACGGCCAAGGAGGAACGCCTTAATCAGGAACATGCATGAATACTACAAAACTAGTTTTAGATCTATATCATATATCTCATATACAAATTAGATCTAATCAAAAACATATTTTGCATACATCTCATGTATCAATCATGCATGTTTTCAGATCTAAATTATCTCATAATAATCTAAAAAATTAGAATTTAAATTGATCTAATCAAAATAAATTCTAATCTAGATAATTATGTAGAACTATTCTACAACTAGTCTAGACATGCATCAATCATATCTCATATGATATTTAAAATTAAATAATTTTATTTTTTATTTTTTAGATGTTATTATAATATTTATAATATCAAAAAATAGTAAATAAATAGATCTAAAATATAATTTAATCAAATTAAATTATGAAACATACAAGACTATTCTATAGAACTATTCTATTTAGAACTAGTCATGCATATTTCTAATCTTAGATCTAAATTATTTAATTTTTTAATTTTTAATTTCAGATCTGATCACATCTCATGTGACATCTAAAATCATCTAATTATTAATTAAAATAAATTTAAAATCAGATCTAAATAATTTTAGAACCTTGGCTCTGATACCAGTTGAAGAAAAAATCCTGATTTTCTGGGTCCAGGTTCGTTCAGATTTTGATCAGATCAAGATAGATATTTCAAAAAATTTTTTCTCTTAGATTCAAATTAGATCTGAGATATTTTAGATCTAATTTTATTAATTTAATAAAATAAAAATAAATTAAATTAAATTAAATCTAATTTAATTATATCTTATTATGGGTAATCCTATTATCCTATGATGATCCTGATGTTTCCCTGAGGTTCTGGATGTAGCCATGCAAGTGCCTGGCCTCTATCCGATATCCACTCAGGCTAGGATCTGAAGATCTTCTTCTTCTTAATCTGTGCTCTAAAAATTAGATCTAGGATCTGATCTTGAAGGTCTTCAAACATCTTTTGAAGATCAACTGTTGTCTCTTGCAGCAGTGCTGCCATCTTCCTTTTCTGTCACCTTTCTCTTGCTTGAATTGCATCAAACTGGAGTCCAAAACCTCTTGGGCATGGAGAGGAGAGAGAGAGGCAAAGGGTGGCATGGAGAAAGAGGGAGAGGGGCTATGTGGCATGGGCAAAGGGTAGAAACTCTAAATCCTAGGCACAGACAGGGTTTATATAGATCCTGCTGCGCCATGCAGTGCCACATCATCCCGATCAATCATGGCTCTTTATGCAATCAGATCTAAATCTGATTGATTGAATGACATCATTTGATCCAATCAGAATAGAGTTTCTTATAAACCTTCTTAGGTAGTGCCAAGACTGATCAAAGAAGAGTCTTTGGTGCCACCCAAGTAAAGAGCATGAAGCAACCTAGAGTCCCATCTGTATGGGACTCCAGGCATCATCCTCTTTGCGCACACATCTCCCTAGGCATGCGGCTCCTCTCTTTCTTCTTTTTAGCAGGGGACAAAGCTCCATCTTCTCTCCTATGGGTGCATGATGTTAGATATGTATGCCCTAAAAGCCAGAATTGGCTGACACTTGTAATACACTTCTAGGGGCAAAATTATAATTTTAACTATAAATAATAAAATGAGTTATTTTCTATCACATAAGTGTATTTAGTGTCTGTGATACATCCTTTGAGTTAATGATAATGATAATTCTTATTTTCAAGAGTTAAAAATTTAAGACAAGAATTTTCATTATTAACACATAAAATGCTCCTGACCGTAGGATCATCATGAGGATGGTGATTAATCTGGAAGGTTAGTATACAATCATTTTTTTGTAGTAGATAAGTCTTGAGTCTATGGTATAGAGATACTAGAGCGAGAGTACAGATACTCGTTAGAGAACGAGGGCACTGAGCGTGACCACCATGAGTAGTCATAAGGAAGTCTATCTTCTCATCGATGACTGACTCGATGCTGCAGTGGTGTGTCTGGTTCTTTGATCTGAGGTGCATCGGTAGTACAACTTGAGGGTGTCATAGTTTGACTACACCATGACTCCATCTCCTAGCCATTCGGAATCCTGAGGTGTATGTTGGCTATAGCATATTCATTGTAGGAATTGGATTACACCAAGATGGAATCTATCTACCTCGGTGGATGAGGAGTAGCCCTATGATGATCATGAGAATCAAGTCCATAAGCCCAAGCCCATGCCCATGGCAGAGAGTGTGAAAAAATTGAAAGAGTTTCTATTAAGGTTTTCACAATCAAACTTGAATCGAATGATTAAATCATATGATAGAAATTAGGGTTTGATGAGTTCACCTTAACCCTAATCTGATCGGGGCTCAAGATAGAAGAACTTAATCACACAAGTAGCTACACCGAGAGGTTCATTTTCAGTTTTGATGGGTTGCCACCTGAAGGAAAATCCTAATTTTCCAGATCAGGTTCGTTCAGATCTGATCGGATTAAGAGATATATTTCAAAAAAAATCACAAAAAGAAAGAGATCCAATGGCCTCAAAACTTTCCTTGATTTCGAACAGCTAGAATGATCCGATCATCTAAATTATTCTAATTGCTCCCAAAATCCACCAGTGACACCCTAGCAGTATATAATGGTAATCCATCAGAGCTGAATGCAAACCTCTTGGTGCAGCTACCTATGTGATTAAGTTCTTCTATCGTGAGCCCTGATCAGATTAGGGTTAAGGTGAACTCGTCAAACCCTAGTTTCCGTCATATGATGTAATCATTCGATTCAAGTCCGATGTGAAAACCTAAATAGAAAGGTTTTCTATTATTTCACTCTGCCATGGCTATGGGTTTATGGACTTGATTCTCATGATCATCATAGGGTTGCTCCTCTACCACCGAGGTAGATAGATTCCATCTTGATGTAATTCAGTTCCTACAATGAACATGCTATAGCCAATACACCTCAGGGTCGAATGCTAGGAGATCGAGTTTATGGTGTAGTCAAACTAAACACCCTCAAGGTGAACTACCGATGCACCTCAGGTCAAAAACCAGATACACCACTACAGCATCGAGTCAGTCATTGATAAAAAGGTAGACTTCCTAATGACTACTCGAGGTGTCACGCTCATGCCCTCGTTCTCTAAAAGTACCTGGTATTCTCGCTTCAGTGTCTCCTCACACTGTAGGCATTCAAGACTCATCTACTAAAGAGAAGCATTGTACACCAACCTTTTCGGTCCAATCACTTCTCGTGAGATCCTCAATGGTTTGGGCAGGCATTTTAGAGTTTAATAATGAATTCATTGTCTAAAATTTTGAATATTGAATATATGATTTCATTACTTAACCAAGGTGTATTCACGACACAAAATTATACATATTGCTATAGAAGTAACCCATTTTATTGATTTCAGTCAAATTACATTTTGCCTTTAGAAGTGTATTACAAGTGTCCAGCCAATTCTAGCTTCTAGGGCATCATATATCTAACAATCTTCCACTTGTCTAAAGCCAATTGGCTCTACAAGTCTAAGTCTCATCTTCTCAAAGTGGGCTTCGATCTTCTGCTGGCCAATGGCTTTGTAAGCGGGTTTGCCATGTTGTCTAGTTGGCAGTCGACTCTTTACATTGACGTACCCTTCTCGAGGTAATCAAGCAGATGAGGTGGTATCGCCACTCAATGTGCTTGAATTTCTGATGAGACCTCGGTCCTTAGCAAGGGCTATGGTGCCATTGTTGTCGCAGTAAAGGGAATGGCATCTGATGGCATTACTCTACATTTCTGCGGCAAACTTCTTGTACGAATGCTTCCTTCGGCCTCTGATGCAGCAAATTATCTGCTTCCATGGTGGAACTACTATTGTTTGCTTGGAAACTCTTCAAGCTGACAGCCCATCGTTGCACATAAAACAGACTCCTAGATGTCGACTTTGATAATCTACATTGGACATAAATCCGAGTCTGTTTCCCTAGACTTGGAGTTTCCATTACCAAGACCAACATCATATCCTTAGTTCTTCTTAAGTACTTAAGAGATACATTTCATAGAATCCAGTGTTTTCTTCACCTGGATTTGACTGATATCTGCTTATGAACACTCACAGCATGGGCTATATCAGGTCGTGTACATAGCTGGCATACATGAGGTCCCTATTGCAGCAGCATAGGGATCTTGCTCATGCATTCTATTTCCTCAGGTATGCTGGGCAACATCTTTCTTAGAAAAGATGAATACCATGTTTGAGAGTATCAATCTTCCTTTAGAGTTTTTCATACTAAACCTTTTCTGTACTTTCCTCTATATATATCTTCTGTGAAACATCTTCTATGAAAGTCCTAGATTCCTATTCGGTCTATTCCTATAGACCTTAATTCCTAGAATAAATGATGCTTCACCTAGATCTTTCATGGAGAATTCCTTGGACAACCATATTTTGACTGTCGTCAACATGAGTATATCATTCCTAATAAGGAGGATGTCATCCACTACAATACGAGGAAGACAACAGCGCTCCCACTGACCTTTTTGAAGACACACGATTCCCTCTTCATTTTTGATGAAACCAAACTTTTTGATCACATCATTGAAATGAGTGTTCCAGCACCGAGATGCTTGCTTAAGTACATATATGGACCTTTGCAGCTTGCAAACCTTGTGATCAGTATCACTGGATGTGAAACCTAGCGACTATTCTATATGAATTCTTCCCGAAATATCCATTTAAGAACACTATTTTCACATCCATTTGCCATATTTTATAATCAAATAGCCTGGCAATGGCAAGCAATATGCGGATGGATTTAGCATAGCCATTGGAAAAAGGTATCCTGATAGTCAATGCCTTCGCATTGACTATAACCTTTTGCCACTAGTCTAGCCTTGAATGTCTCCACATTTCCATCTGCACCAATCCTTCTCTTGAAGATCCATTTACACCCAATAGGTACTTACCTTCTGGTGGATCTATCAAGGTTCAGACTTGGTTTGAGTGCATCAAGTCAATTTCTGACTGCATTGCCTCTAGCCATTTCTCGGAGTCGATATCTGATATCGCCTCATTGCAGATTTTGGGATCATCACCATGAGCACCATTACCTACGAGGAACATTTCCTTTACTTCCTCTAAATAACACCTAAGTATCTTCAGGAGGATGGAAAACTCCTTCGATCTACGAGGTGGAGGAGGTAGGTTCTTAATTGGCTCAACCAGATTTGGTTCCAATTGATTCCTTAGCTCGTTGTAACTAGTGAGACTTTCTCATCAAGCTTAATCTGCTTTCCAATGCGCTATCTTGAATAAACTATTTTCAGAAGATGCATGTCGACTCACAATCACATTTGTGGTCTTCTGGAATAAGAATAGTATCCTTAATGACTCTTTAGGATATCCTATGAATTCGGCTCTAAAGGACCTAAACTCTAACTTGTCCGCTTGTTGTGTCTTTTGATTATGAGCTGGACAACCCTAAATTCTGAGATGACTGAGAACTTGATTTCTTACCGGTGCCATATTCCATACGGTGTGCGTAGGAATAGTTTTAAAGGAAACCCTATTCAATAGATAAATTGAAGTTAAATGAGTTACCCAAAGAAATCAAGAGGTCTGTTGAAGCTCATTGGGTTTAAGGTGTTCCTAGTGGAGTGAGGTGTCCTAGTGAGTTGGTTGAGGTGTTCCTATGGAGTTCTATTGAGAGACTATGCCATTTTTCTTGAGATAGTCTAGAAATATTCGGCTAAGGTATTCCCCCATGATCTGAAGACCTTAATTGATTTTTCAGTTTGTATTTTTCTACTTCATGTTCTTCGAATTCTTTGTAACTTTTTAAAAGTTCAGACTATGTCTCATAGATCACATACCCATTAGCGATAAACATTAAAATTGACGTAGACAATTGCTCTAGCTGGCGATCAAAATGGGCCCACACACTCAATATGTGAGCTAGGGCAAGGAGAATCTGTGTGCCCTTTCCCATGTCTACAAAAGGGAGTTTAGTCATTTTTGCCTTGAAGCAAAGATTCACAAGATGGATATGACCTCGAAAGTCAAAGACTCAATAGCCCTTTTTCTCTAATTGTTTAATCCTAATCTTCTGCTATATGCTAATCTTAGATGCCAAGATACC
>QRFJ01001859.1:115533-143350 GCA_006176705.1 Cocos nucifera | reverse complement strand
ATTTTCTTGATCAAATTATATCTGAGATGTCAGTCTAAATCTTTATTATTTAATGATTAAAATAAAAATTAGAAAATTAAATCAATTAAATTTACCTTGATGTAGGGTAATCCTATTACCGTTTGATATCCTGTATGCAATGGAAGGTTGTGATCAGCCACGCAAGTGCTGGCCTCTATCGGTATCCACTCAGGCTAGATCTAGAGATCTCTTCTTCTCCATCACATCTCCAAAATTAGATCTAAATCTATTTGGAGGATCTTCAAAATAACTTTCGAAGATCAGAGTGTCCTTGCAGCAGCTGCAGCCTTCTAGCTTTATTATCGCCTTTCTCTCTCCTAGATTGCACCACTTAAGTCCCAAAACACTTTGGGATTGGAGGAGAGGGAGAAGATGGGCTGGCATAGGAGGGGAGAGAGCAGCCCTTGGCATGGGAATTGTATTCTTTTTGAGTTGGCGAGGGTCTTATTTATAGATATGCATGATCCAACTCCTCTTCATCCCTAACCAATCATCAATCATATTATGAAATCAGATCTAAATCTAATTAGTGGGAATAGAGATCTCCTTGGATTCATCCTTAGATGGGCCTAAGATAGTCAAAGTTATTCTAAGAGGAGTCTAATTCAAATCCAAAAAGAGAGATGGAGTCCTTCCAACAGCTTCTGGTAGAAGGACAAGGCCCCACCAGCCTCTCCATAGGTGCTGACACTGACACAAGTAAGGTCATATGGTCAACATTTGACCAGTCAAGGTCAACTTTTGACCAAAGTCAAGGATGAGAAATGGTGCATGACCAAAAAATGGCAGGTATTGTCTTAACAAAATAAGATCAATCCTTTTCTAATCTGGACAGGCTCCAGTACAACAAGTGAAGCCTCTGATTGAGCATAAACTCCTTGGCTCAGTCAGACAACTATTTATGATAGTAAAGAAGAACGTTAGGTTCAAATTGAGTGCCTAGCATCGATTTTTTTAGAACTCTAATGAATCTCAATTCAGATCAATTGAAACTGAAATTAGTTTCAATTGATGATCATCAGATTCAAACCTTGTTTGATGACCCAGTTAGCAGTTCTATATAGGTAATAGGATATGTCATAATCTCTATCATCGACCATCACGAAACTCCTTTCAATGGATCAAATTTTCTGATTCGAAACAGCTAGATATGATCGATCATCTAAATAATTCTAATTGCTCCCAAAATCCACTAGGACACCTAACATATATAATGGTAATCCATCAAGCTGAATGAAACCTCTTGTGCAGCTACCTAGTGTGATTAGTATCTTCTATCTGAGCTCCTGATCAGATTAGGTTAAGGTGAACTCGTCAAACCCTAGTTTCCGTCATATGATGTAATCATTGCATTCAAGTCGATGTAGAAAAACCTTAAATAGAAAGCTTTTCTATTATTCACTCTGCCATGGCTCATGGGACTTATGGACTTGATTCTCATGATCATCATAGGTGCTGCTCCTCTACCACCGAGGGTAGATAATTTCCCCTCTTGATGTAATTATTTCCTACAATGAACATGCTATAGCCAAAATACACCTCAGGTGCGAAATGCTAGGAGGCATCGAGTTATGGTGTAGGCAAACTAAACACCCTCAAGTGTGAACTACCGATGCACCTCAGTCAAAGAACCAGATACACCACACAGCATCGAGTCAGTCATTTATAAAAAGGTAGACTTCCTAATAACTACTCGAGGTGTCACGCTCATGCCCTCGTTCTCTACAAGTACCTGTATTCCGCTTCATATCATTTGGACTATCCCTAGGTCGTTTGGCATTCACATTTTGCTCGATAGTTAGAACAGATACATCAATATGTAGCTGATAAAGACCATTAATAAGAAAACCATTTGCAATTTTATTTCTTTCATAAAGAATGTTACAATGGTCCTTAAAGAAGGTAATCACATAGCCTTCTAGTGCTAAGCATGAAATAGAAATAAAATTCCTGCTAGCTGTAGGTACATAATAATAGTCTTTCAAAACTAAGTCTAAACCAGATGGTAATTGAAGAGGATATGTTTCCACCACCACTGCAGCAACTCTTGCTCCATTTTCGATGCGTAGGATCATGTCTCCATCCCTCAGTCTTCTGCTATCCACAAGACCCTACATGGAAGTGTATAGATGAGCACTAGAACTAGAGCCGAGCACTTGAACCAGATGCAGAAAAAACTGTAAGGTTTGACTCAATAACGAGCATACCTCCAAAAGGACCTTCCTTCTTGTTCTTCAGGATGGCCAGGTAAGTAGGGCAGTTTCGCTTTCAGTGGTCGTCGCTGTTGCAATGGAAATATTTTTCTTTGACATCGACCTTCTTCTTCAACGTTGCCTTCTTCTTTCCTCCTTCCACCTTCTGCTTTTTCGCAGACTTCTTTTTCTTTCTAGAAGACTTTCTTTTGGAAGAAGTCCATTCCATAGCAAGAACTGAGCCTTTAGAACCTTTCATAGAAAGCTCAGTAGTGACCAGCATGTTCATTAATTCGGCCAAGAAATTTTAAAGTTTATGCATGTGGTAATTCATGATGAATTGCCCATATGCATCAGTCAAGGATTGTAGAATAACATCGTTCTGCAGATCCAAGTCTAACTTCACATTGAGCTTCTCAAGCTCTTCCAAGTCCTTGATCATCATCAGACAGTGATCTTGGACTGACTGTCCATCACGTGCATCTTAGCCTTAAAAAGTTATTTCGTGACTTGATATTTGGCTGCGCGACTCTATTCACCAAACATCTCTTACAGGTGAGCCAACATTTGGCGAGCAGTCCCAATATCTTCATGTTGGTGCTGGAGCTCATCAGACATCGAGCCCAACATGTAATATCTGGCCTTATTATCTTCATCTATCCATTTTTCCAGAGATGCTCTCTATTCAACGGATGGATGGGCTGGTAAGGTGGGAGGGTCCTGGTCCAATACATGGGTTAACTTCTCGAAATCCAAAATGATTTTCTAGTTTCTTGAGCCAATCTTTATAATTGGATTCGGTCAGTCTATGTGTGTCCAGGATACGTGCTAATGGGTTGGATGCAGACATTTTTCCATAGAGAGTCAAAGATTCTAGTTAGATACTGTAATTATGACTTGACCAATTTATTTAGAGATTTTATTTTTAAACAAATTAGCTCCCACTATTTTCTTGGATCCCTACACTCCTCTGTAGAGATGCAAAAATCTCCATGATTAATGATTTCTAGTGGGTGGTGCGGTCTCACCAACTGACTCATCACCTCACCTAACAGTTATTGGTGATGGGTTAGCCAATGAGTGAACAACTCTTGTTCAATGATTCTCTAATCATGGTGCACCCAAACTTGGTCTCTAATTCATGAATCTCACCGTATCCAAAATATTGATCCACTCCTTAGTTAAGTCAGACCCACCATTTGCATAGACTGGGTTCCTAATTGAGTCTCTCACCGTATCCAAAATATTGAGCCCAACTCATCCTCCAGCCCATAGCATCCAATGCCTAATAGACATGGTTGCATCTTTTCGGTGCACTGAGCCACTGTATCCAGCCGAGAACAATCAACCCCGGGAAGGGCCCGCACATCTACAATGGTGGAAGACCTCAGACTTAATCTTTTCTTAGGGAGAATTGATTCAGGTCTCATTAAACTAGACTTGGCTTAGTCATAACAATTATGACTAACCTAGTGGCATGGGTTAGCTCGGATTATTGACCACCTCAGATCAGAACTGTGTCAACAGATATGGCCAGGTAAGTGAGACCGGTGGAAGGAATATGCCATTAACTCGTACAAGAATGCATTCAGGTCGAGTAGCTTCCAATTAAAAATCAGTCGGTCGTATGTGCCAAACTTACCTTAGACACCAAATTATTGAGTCAGAACCAATTGGGTTAGCCTACAATCCAGACTCTAACCTCTGAGCCTAATTAGGTCTTGCTTGATCGTGACTCGATCTTGACCCAGACTTAATCCTATTAGGCTGGTCAATTTAAGCATTGTTGATCCCATCTAACCAACTCTTGATTCGGTTTGATCAACCGCTTAGACCTAATTGAGCTACCCAAGCCCGAACCCAGTATTATGAATATGTCTTAGATCTAAAATTCTCAATTTTAGACCTAATTAATATTCCATAAACTTAATTCTTAATTAAGTTAGGGTTCATAAACAAAATATGCACAATAAATCCTAGGGTTTCAGGATCTAGGGTTTTGCAGAAAGTAAGTTTTGGGTTTCTGATTAAGGACGAACACGCAGCACCCCTACACATCATAAGAACACCCCATCGAATGGGAAGAGAGGGCCTTTAAATCCCTTCTTCATTCTTATGACCGGACGGCCAAGAGGAACGCCTTAATCAGGAACATGCAATACTACAAAACAGTTTTAGATCTATATCATATATCTCATATACAAATTAGATCTAATCATGGCATATTTTGCATACATCTCATGTATCAAATCATGCATATTTTTCAGATCTAAATTATCTCATAATAATCTAAAAAATTAGATTTAAATTGATCTTAATCAAAATAAACTTCTAATCTAGACAATTATGTAGAACTATTCTACAACTAGTCTAGACATGCATCAATCATATCTCATATGATATTTAAAATTAAATAATTTTTATTTGCTATTTTTTAGATGTTATTATAATAATTATAATATCAAAAAATAGTAAATAAATAGATCTAAAATATGATTTAATCAAATTAAATCAAAAACATGCAAGACTATTCTATAGAACTATTCTATTTTAGAACTAGTCATGCATATTTTCTAATCTTAGATCCAAATCATTTAATTTTAATTTTTTCTGATTTTAGATCTGATCACATCTCATGTGACATCTGAAAATCAATTATTTTTTAATTAAAATAAATTTAAAATCAGATCTAAATATTTTAGAACCATGGCTCTGATACCAGTTGAAGGGAAAAATCCTGATTTCTCGGTCCAGGTTCGTTCAGATCTGATCAGATCAAGAGATATATTTCAAAAATTTTTCTTTTGATCTAATCAGATCTAGATATTTCAGATCTGATATTTAATTATTTTAATAAATAAAATAAAATAGATAAATTAAATCAAATTTAATTTACCTGATTTGGGTAATCCTATTACCCTTTGATGATCCTGATTGCAGCGGAAGGTTCTGGATCTTAGCCACGCAAGCGCCTGGCCTCTACCGGTATCCACTCAGGGTTGGATCTAGAGATCCTCTTCTTCTCTATCACATTCTCCAAAAATTAGATCTGGATCTGATCTGGAGGATCTTCAAAAAACTTTTTGAAGATCAGTAGTCGTCCTTTTGCAGCAGCGCAGCCTTCTTGCTTTTATCGCCTTTCTTTGATCTGAATCGCACCAACCTAAGTCCCAAAACTCTTTGGACATGGAGAGAAGAGGGAGAAGAGGGCTTTGCATGGAGGAGGAGGGAGAGAGGTAGCCTTGGGATGGGAAATTGATTCTCTCTTTGGGTTGGGCGCAGGGTCTTATTTATAGACTATGCATGATCCAACTCCTCTTCCTCCTAACCAATCACAACCTTTGTGAAATCAGATCTAAATCTGATTGGTTGGGAATAGAGATTCCTTGGATTCCTCCTTAGAGGGCCTAAGACCAGTCAAAGTTGGATTCTTAGAAGAACTCTAATCAGGAATCCAAAAAAGAGATTGGAGTCCCTTGTCCAACAAGGACTCCTAGGGCGCACTTGCCACCCTTGGCGTGCACCCTCCTCCTTGCCAGCTTCTGGCAGGGGACAAGCCCCCACCAGCTCTCCAATAGGTGCATGACATGTGGTCAAAAGTCAAAGTATCAATGGTCAATATTTGACCAGTCAAGGTAGACTTTTGACCAAAGTCAAAGAACGAAGAAATGGCAGGTGACCAAAAATGGTAGGTAATGTCTTACAAATAAGACAATCCTTTTCTGACTTGGACAGGCTCCAGTCAGACCATATGAAGGCCTCTGATCGAGCACAAACTCCTTTGGCTCAGTCAGGACAACTTATTTATGATAGTAAAAGAAGAACGTTAGGTTCAATCGAGTGCTAGCACGATTTTCTTGAACCTAATTGAATCTCATTCAGATCAATTGAACTGAATCAGTTCAATTGATGATCACCAGATTCAAACCCTTATTTGTGTGACCCAGTTAGGTTCAGTTCTATATGGTAATGGGATATGTCATGATCTCTATCATCGACATCATCGAAACTCCTTTCGATGGATCAGAACTCTTCTGATTCGAACAGCTAGAATGATCGATCATCTAAATCATTCTAATTGCTCCCAAAATCCACCAGTGACACCTAGCAGTATATGGTGGCAACCCATCAGAGCTGAATGTGAACCTCTTGGTGCAGCTACCTGTGTGATTAAGTTCTTCTATCTTGAGCCCGATCAGATTAGGGTTAAGGTGAACTCGTCAAACCCTAGTTTCTGTCATATGATGTAATCATTTGATTCGAGTCCAATGTGAAAACCTAAATAGAAACTCTTTCTATTATTTCACTCTGCCATGGCCATGGGCTTCTGGACTTGATTCTCATGATCATCATAGGGCTGCTCCTCTACCACCGAGGTAGATAGATTCCATCTTAATGCAATCCAGTTCCTACAATGAACATGCTATAGCCAACATACACCTCAGGGTTCCATATGGCTAGGAGACCGAGTAATGGTGTAGTCAAACTATAACACCCTCAAGGTGAACTGTCCGATGCATCTCAGGTCAAAGAACCAGACACACTACTGCAGCATCGAGTCAGTCATTGACGAGAAGGTAGACTTCCTAATGACTACTCGAGGTGGTCACGCTCAGTGCCCTCATTCTCTAACGAGTACCTGTACTCTCGCTCCGTGTCTCCACACCATAGACTCAAGACTCATCTACTAAAGAGAAGTGATTGTACACCAATCTTTTGGATCAATCACCATCCTCGTGATGATCCTATGGTCGGGAGCATTTTATGAGTTAATAATGATTATTCATGTCTTAAATTTTCAACTCTTGAAAATATGAATTATCATTACCATTAACTCAAAGGATGTATCACAAACACTAAATACACATATGTGATAGAAAATAATCCATTTAATTGATTTTAGTCAAAATTATAATTTTGCCCCTAGAAGTGTATTATAAGTGTCAACCAATTTTGGCTTCTAGGGCACATATATCTGACACCACCATATGATGCTAGGTGTCACTGGTGGATTTTGGAAGCAATTAGAATGATTTAGATGATCGATCATTCTAAGTTGTCTGAATCAGAAGAGTTCTGATCCATCGAAAGAAGTTTCGATGATGTCGATGATGGAGATCATGACATATCCCATTATCATACAAAATTGAACCTAACTAAATCACACAAACAAGAATTTGGATCTGGATATCATCAATTGGACTAACCCAGTTCAATTGATTTGAATAAGATTCAATTAGGTTCAAGAAAATCGTGCTGGCACACGATTGAGCCTAACGCTCTCCTTTTTTCTATCATAAAAGTTGTCTTGACTGAGCCAAATGAGTTTGTGCTCACTCAGATACCTTTACCTGATCTGACTGAAGCTTGTCCAAGTCAGAAAAGGGTTGTCTTAATTTATGAGATAAATTTGAGACAACACCTGCCATTTTCCATCACCTGCTAATTCTTGTACTTTGACTTGGTCAAACGTTGACCTTTGACCCTTAGACATCTGTCCATGTGTCATGCACTTATTGAAGAGTAGATAGGGGCTCGTTCCCTCTCTAGAAATTGGAAAAAAGGGGGCACACAGCTAGGATGGCGTGCGCCCATGGATAGGGATGCTGGAGTCCTATACGAATGGGACTCCAGGTTGCTTGTTGGATTCAATCCAGATGACCCTCACCTATAGACTTTGATCAGTCTTAGGCACCACCTTAGGATGAATCCGTGAATCTCTCATCCCACCAATCAGATTTAGATCTGATTGAATGAAGCAACGTGATTGGCCGGGGTGATGCAGCACTGCATGGTGCAGCAGAGTCTATAAATAGACCCTATCTACGCCCACTTTTAAAATGAGTTTATCTTAGCCCATGCCCCAAGGTTGTCCCTCTCCCTTCTCCATGCCACCATCTAGCCCTCTCCCTCCTCTCCATGCCCAAGGAAGTTGGGCCTTCAGGTTAGTGCAAGTCAGGCAAAGAAAGGCTGACGAAAAAGAAAGAAGGCAGCACTACTGCAGAGACGATGGGCGATCTTTAGAAGAAGTTTTGAAGATTCTCTAAATCAGATCTAGATCTAATTTTTGGACAAAAAAAAGAGAAGGAGAAGATCTCTAGATCTAACTTAAGCAGATATTGGTAGAGGCCAGATGCTTATGTGGCTAGATCCAGAACCTCAGAGCTTCTGCAGGATCATCAACGGGTAATCAGATTACCCAAGATCAAGATAAAAAATTAATTTAAAATTAATTTAATTTTATTTTCTTAATTATAAAATTATAAATTAGATCTAAAAAGTATCAGATCTGATCTAGATATAAGAGGAGAATTTTTAAAATATGTCTCTCAATCCAATCTGATCTGAACGAACCTGATCCGAGAAATCAAAATTTTTCTTCAACTGGTATCAGAGCCAAGTTCTTATAATTTTTTTTTAGATCTGATTTAATCTAATTAATTAGTAATTTTAAATATCATATGAGATATAATTAGATCTAAAATTAAAAAATTAAAAAATTAAAATAAATTAATTTAGATCGAATATGTATGAGATACATAACTAGACTAAGAATAGAATTATTCTATGTGTTGTCTAGTTTGATCATAATTTTTGTTTGATTAAAAGTAATTTTTAGATCTATTTATTTTCTATTTTTTGATATTATAAATATTATAATCAGATATAAAAATAGAAAATAAAATAAAATTAATTGTTCATATGAGATATGATAGTTGCATGTTTAGACTAGTTGTAGAATAGTTCTGCAAATAGGTCTAGATTAAATTTTATTTGATAGATCAAATTTAAATTTAATTTTTTAGATGATTATGAGATAATTTAAATCTGAAAAACATGCATGCATGATATATGTGATATATACAAAACATGTTTTAATTAGATCAATTTTTATATGAGATATATGCTCAGATCTAATTTATTTTTGTAGATTAGTTGTATTTCTGATTAAGGCATTCCCCTTGGCCGTCCGATCATAAGAATAAACTAGGGATTAAAGACCCTCTCCTCCCATTCGATGAGTTGTTCTTATGATGTATAGGGTGCTGCACGTTCGTCCTTAATCAGAAATTGAAAACTTACTTTCTGCAAAATCCTAGATCCTAAAATTCTAGGATCTTATTTACATGTTTTTATTTAAGAACCCTAACTAAATTAAGAATTAAGTTTATGAAATATCAATTAGGTCTAAAATTGAGAATTTCATATCTAAGACATATTCATATATCTAGGTGCGGGCTTGGATAGCTCAATTAGGTCTAGCGGTTGATCAAATCGAATCAAGAGTCGGTTAGATGGGATCAATAATGCTTAAATTGACCAACCTAATAGGATTAAGTCTGGGTCAAGATCGAGTCACGTGAGTGATCGATCAAGCTAGGACCTAATTAGACTCAGTGGTTAGAGTCTGAATTATAGGCTAACCCAATTGGTTCTATCTCAACAATTTGGTATCTAAGTTAAGTCTGGTAGATACGACTGACTGATTTTTAATTGGGAGCTACTCGACTCGAATGCGTTCTTATCGAGTTAATGGCATATCCCTTCCACCGGTCTCACTTACCTGACCATGTTTGTTGACTCAGTTCTGATCTGAGGTGGTCAATAATCCAAGCTAACCCATGCCACTAGGTTAGTCATAATAGTTATGACTATGTCAAGTCTAGTTTAATGAGACCTGAATCAAATTCTCCCTAAGAAAAGATTAAGTCTAAGGTCTTCCACCATTGTAGATGTGCGGGCCCTTCCCGAGGGTTGATTATTCTTGGCTTGGTTATAGTGGCTCAGTTGCACCGAAAAGATGCAACCATGTCTATTAGGCATTGGATGCTATGGGCTGGAGGATGAATTGGGCTCAATATTTTGGATACGGTGAGAGACCCAATTAGGAAATCCAATCTGTGCAAATGGTGGGTCTGACTTAACTAAGGAGTGGATCAATATTCCGGATACATGGTGAGATTCATGAATTAGAGACCAAGTTTGGGTGCACCATGATTAGAGAATCATTGAACAAGAGTTGTTCACTCATTGGCTAACCCATCACCAATAACTGTTAGGTGAGGTGATGAGTCAGTTGGTGAGGACCGCACCACCCACTAGAAATCAGTAATCATGGAGATTTTCATATCTCTACAGAGGAAGTGTAGGGATCCGAGAAAATAGTGGAAGCTAATTTGTTTAAAAATAAAATTTCTAAACAAATTGGTTAAGTCTTAATTACAATATCTAACTAGAAACTTTGACTCTCTACAGGAAAATGTCTGCATCCAACCCACTAGCACGAATCCTGGACACCCATAGACTGACCGGAACCAAATTATAAGAATTGGCTCAAAACTTCAAAATTATTTTGGGTTCTAAGAAGTTAACTCATGTATTGGATCCAGGACCCTCCCACCTTACCAGCTCGTCCATCCACTGAACAGAGAGCGTCTCTGGAAAAATGGATGACTAATAAGGCCAGATACTTACATGTTGGGCTCGATGTCTGATGAGCTCCAGCGCCAACATGAAGATATCAGGGACTGCTCGCCAAATGTTGGCTCACCTACAGGAGATGTTTGGTGAACAGAGTCGCGCAGCCAAGTATCAAGTCACTAAACGACTTTTTAAGGCTAAGATGCGTGATGGGCAGTCAGTCCAAGATCACTGTCTGATGAATGATCAAGGACTTGGAAGAGCTTGAGAAGCTCAGGTGTGAAGTTGGACTTGGATCTGCAGAATGATATAATTCTGCAATCCTTGACTGATGCATATGGGCAATTCATCATGAATTACCACATGCATAAACTTCAAAATTTCCTTGGCCGAATTAATGAACATGCTGGTCACCGCTGAGCTTTCTATGAAAGGTTCTAAAGGCTCAGTTCTTGCTATGGAACAAACTTCTTCCAAACGAAAGTCTTTTGGAAAGAAAAAGAAGTCTGTGAAAAAGCAAAAGGTGGAAGGAGGAAAGAAGAAGAAGGCAGAGCCGAAGAAGAAGGCCGCTAATAAAGGAAAGTGTTTCCATTGCAACAGCGACGGCCACTTGGAAGTAGAACTGCCCTACTTACCTGGCCACCCTAAAGAACAAGAAGGAAGGTCCTTCTGGAGGTATGCTCGTTATTGAGTCTAACCTTACGGTTTCTTCTGCATCCAGTTGGGTGCTTGACTCTGGTTCTAGTGCTCACTTATGCACTTCTATGCAGGGTCTTGAGGATAGCAGGAGGCTGAGGGATGGAGAGATGATCCTATGCATCAAAAATGGAGCAAGAGTTGCTACAGTGGCCGTGGAAACATACCCTCTTTGATTACCATCTAGTTTAGACTTAGTATTTAAAAGACTATTATTATGTGCCTGCAGCTAAGCAGGAATTTGATTTCTATTTCATGCTTAGCATAGAAGGCTTATGTGATTACCTTTTTTAAGGACCATTGTAACATTCTTTATGAAAGAAATAAAATTGCAAATGGTTTTCTTATTAATGGTCTTTATCAGTTACATATTGATGTATCCTATTTTTAACTATTGAGCAAAATGTGAATGCCAAAAAATCAAAATGTCCTAGGGATAGTCCAAACGATAGATATCTATGGCACCTGAGATTAGGTCATATAGCAGAAGATAGTGATTAACAAATTGGAGAAAAATAGGGCTATTGAGTCCATGTTGACTTCTGAGTCATATCCAACTTTGTGAATCCTTGTCTTCAAGGCAAAATGACTAAACTCCCTTTTGTAGGACATGGGGAAAGGGCCATAGATCTCCTTGCCCTAGTACATACTGATGTGTGCGGCCCATTTGATGTGCCGGCTAGAGGCAATTTTGTCTACTTCATTACCTTTACCGATGATCTTATCTAGGTATGGGTATGTGTATCTTATGAGACACAAGTCTGAAGCTTTTGAAAAGTTCAAAGAATTCAGACATGAAGTAGAAAAACAAACTGGAAAATCCATTAAGGTTCTTCGATCAGATCGAGGAGGTGAATACCTTAGCCGGAAATTCTTAGACTATCTCAAGAAAAATGGCATAGTCTCTCAATGGACTCCACCAGGAACACCTCAACTCAATGGGGTTTCAGAACGGAGGAACCGGACCCTATTAGATATGGTCCGATCCATGATGAGCTTCACAGACCTTCCTAATTTTCTTTGGGGATACTGTTTGTTAACTGCAATATACTTACTGAATAGGGTTCCCTCTAAAACTGTTCCTACCACACCGTATGAGATATGGCATGGTAAGAAACCAAGTCTGAGTCATCTCAAAATTTGGGATTGTCCGACTCATGTCAAAAGACAACAAGCAGACAAGTTAGACTTTTTAGGTCCTTTAGAGCTCGATTCATAGGATATCCTAAAGAGTCATTAGGATATTATTTCTACCTTCCAGAAGATCACAATGTGATTGTGAGTCGACATGCCATCTTTCTTAAAAAATAATTTATTCAAGATAGCGGCATTGGAAATAAGATCAAGCTCGATGAGAAAGTCTCACAAGAGCAACAAGCTAAGGACCAAATGGAACCAAATCAGGTTAAGCCAATCCATACACTACCTCCTCCACCTCATAGATCGGAAAGGGTTTCCCATCCCCCTGAAAGATACTTAGGTAAACTATTTCAGAGGATGTAGAGGAAATGTTCCTCATAGGTAATGGGGTTCATGGTGATGATCCCAAAACCTATAATGAGGCGATATCAGATATCGACTCCGAGAAATGGTTAGAGGCAATGAAGTCAGAAATTGACTCAATGCACTCCATCCAAGTCTGGACCTTGGTAGATCCATTAGAAGGTATAGTACCTATTGGGTGTAAATGGATCTTCAAGAGAAAGATTGGTGCAGATGGGAATGTGGAGACATTCAAGGCTAGATTAGTGGCAAAAGGTTATAGTCTACACGAAGGCATTGACTATCAGGATATCTTTTTGCCAATAGCTATGCTAAAATCCATTCGCACATTGCTTGCTATTGCAGCCTATTTCGATTATGAAATATGGCAAATGGATGTGAAAATGATATTCTTAAATGGATATCTTGAGGAAGATATCTATATGGAACAGCCGCTAGGTTTCACATCTTGTGATGATGATCACAAGGTATGCAAGCTGCAAAGGTCCATATATGGACTTAAGCAAGCATCTCGGAGCTGGAACACTCATTTTAATGATGTGATCAAAATATTTGGTTTCATCAAAAATGAAGAGGAGCCATGTATCTTTAAAAAGGTCAGTGGGAGCGCTGTTGTCTTCCTCGTATTGTACGTGGATGACATCCTCCTTATTGGGAATGATATTCCCATGTTGACCATAGTTAAAATATAGGTTGTCTAAAGAATTCTCCATGAAAGACCTAGGAGAAGCATCCTTTATTCTAGGAATTAAGGTCTATAGGGATAGACCGAATAGGATGCTAGGACTTTCACAGAAGATGTACATAGAGGAAGTACTAAAGAGATTTAGTATGGAAAACTCTAAGAGGGGTTTAATACCCTTCAGACATGGCATTCATCTTTCCAAGAAGATGTGCCCTAGCACACCTGAGGAAATAGAACGCATGAGCAAGATCCCTTATGCTTCAGCAATAGGGAGCCTCATGTATGCCATGTTATGTACACGACCTGATATAGCCCATGCTGTGAGTGTCACAAGCAGATATCAGTCAAATCTAGGTGAAGAACACTGGACTTCTGTGAAATATATCCTTAAGTACTTGAGAAGAACTAAGGATATGTTATTGGTCTTTGGAAATGGAGAACTTCAAGTCTAGGGGTATACAGACTCGGACTTTATGTCCGATGTAGATGATCAAAAGTCGACATTTGGGAGTCTATTTGTGTGCAATGGTGGAGCTGTCAGTTGAAAAAGTTTCAAACAGACAGTGATTGCAGATTCCACCATGGAAGCAGAATATATCGCTACATCAGAAGCTGCGAAGAAAGCATTCTGGTATAAGAAGTTTGCCATGGAGATCGAAGTGATGCCATTCCTCTGTACTGCGACAATAATGGCACCATAGCCCTTGCTAAGGAGCCAAGGTCTTACTAGAAATCCAAGCACATCGAATGGCGATACCACCTCATCTGCGATTACCTCGAGAAGGGTTACGTCAAGGTCAAGAGAGTCGACTCTGCAGACAATACGGTGGACCCACTTACAAAGACATTCGGCCAGCAGAAGATCGAAGCCCATCTTGAGAAGATGGGACTTAGATTTGTAGCCAACTGGCTTTACGTCAAGTAGAAGTTTGTTAGATATGTGTGCCTTAGAAGCCAGAATTGGCTGACACTTGTAATACACTTCTAGGGGCAAAATTATAATTTTGACTATAAATAATAAAATGGGTTATTTTCTATCACATAAGTGTATTTAGTATCTGTGATACATCCTTTGAGTTAATGGTAATGATAATTTTTATTTTCAAGAGTTGAAAATTTAAGACAAGAATTTTCATTATTAACTCATAAAATACTCCTGACCGTAGGATCATCATGAGGATGGTGATTGATCTGAAAGATTAGTGTACAATCATTTTTTTGTAGTAGATGAGTCTTGAGTCTACAGTGTAGAGACACCAAAGCAAGAGTATAGATACTCGTTAGAGAACGAGGGCACTGAGCATGACCACCATGAGTAGTCATAAGGAAGTCTACCTTCTCGTCGATGATTGACTCGATTCTGCAGTGGTGTATTTGGTTCTTTGACCTAAGGTGCATCGGTAGTTCACCTTGAGGGTGTTATAGTTTGACTACACCATGACTCGATCTCCTAGCCATTCGGAATCCTGAGGTGTATGTTGGCTATAGCATGTTCATTGTAGGAATTGGATTGCACCAAAATGAAATCTATCTACCTCGATGGATAAGGAGTAGCCCTATGATCATCATGAGAATCAAGTCCATAAGCCCATGGCCATGGCAGAGAGTGTGAAAAAATAGAAAGAGTTTCTATTAAGATTATCACAATCAGACTTGAATCGAATGATTAAATCATATGATAGAAATTAGGGTTTGATGAGTTCACCTTAACCCTAATCTGATCGGAGCTCAAGATAGAAGAACTTAATCACACAAGTAGCTGCACCAAGAGGTTTATTTTTAGTTTTGATGGGTTGCCACCATATGCTGCTAGGTGTCATTGGTAGATTTTGGGAGCAATTAGAATGATTTAGATGATCGATCATTCTAAGTTGTCTGAATTAGAAGAGTTCTGATCCACCGAAGGAAGTTTCAATGATGTCGATGATGGAGATCATGACATATCCTATTACCATATAGAACTGAACCTAATTGGATCATACAAACAAGGATTTGGATCTGGATATCATCAATTGGACTAACCCAGTTTAATTGATTTGAATAAGATTCAATTAGGTTCAAGAAAATCGTGCTCGCACATGATTGAGCCTAACGTTCTCCTTTTTTCTATCATAAAAGTTATCTCGACTAAGCTAAATGAGTTTGTGCTCACTCAGGTTCCTTTATCTGGTCTGATTGGAGCTTGTCCAAGTTAGAAAAGGGTTGTCTTAATTTATGAGATAAATTTGAGACAACACCTACCATTTTTCATCACCTGCTAATTTTTGTACTTTAACTTGGTCAAACGTTGACCTTTGACCCTTGGACATCTACCCATGTGTCATACACTTATTAGAGAGTAGATAGAGGTTTGTCCCCTCTTTGAAAATTGGAAAGAAGGGGGCACACGCCTAGGTTGGCATGTGCCCATGGATAAGGATGCTGGAGTCCCATACGGATGGGACTCCAGGTTGCTTGTTGGATTCAATCAAGGTGACCCTCACCTATAGACTTTGACCAGTCTTAGGTGCCACCTTAGGATGAATCCATGGGTCTCTCATCCCACCAATCAGATTTAGATCTGATTGAATGAAGCAACATGATTGGTTGGGGTGATGCAGCACTGCATGGCGCAGCAGAGTCTATAAATAGACCCTATCTGCACACACTTTTAAAATGAGTTCATCTTAGCCCATGCCCTAAGGCTGTCCCTCTCCCTTCTTCATGCCACTATCTGGCCCTCTCCCTCCTCTCCACGCCCAAGAAAGTTGGGCCTTCAGATTAGTGCGAGTCGGGCAAGGAAAGGCTGATGAAAAAGAAAGAATGCAACACTGCTGCAGAGACGACGGGCGATCATCAGAAGAAGTTTTGAAGATTCTCCAAATCAGATCTAGATCTGATTTTTGGAGAAAAGAAAGAGAAGAAGAAGATATCTAGATCCAGTCCAAGTGGATACCGGTACAGGCTAGGTGCTTGCATGGCTAGAACCAGAACCTCAGAGCTTCCGCAGGATCATCAACGGATAATCAGATTATCAAAGATCAAGGTAAAAAATTAATTTAGAATTAATTTAGTTTTATTTTCTTAATTATCAGATTATAAATTAGATCTGAAAAGTGTCAGATCTGATCTGGTGTGAGAGGAGAATTTTTAAAATATGGCTCTCGATCCAATCAGATCTGAACGAACCTAAGCTGGAAAATCAGAATTTTCTTTCACATGACACATGGACAGATGTCTAAGTGTCAAAGATTAATGTTTGACCAAAGTCAAAAGACAAGATTTAGTATGTGATGAAAAATGATAGGTGTAGTCTCAAATTTATCTCATAAATTAAGACAACCCTTTTCTAACCTGGACAAGCTCTAGTTAGACCAAGTAAAGGTTCCTGAGTGAGTCCAAACATATTTGGCTCATTCGAGACAACTTTTAATGATTGTTGAAGGAGAACATTTTTCTCGATCATGTGCTAGCACGATTTTTTTGAACCTAATTGAATCTTATTCAAATCAATTAAACTAAATTAGTCCAATTAATGATATCCAGATCCAAATTCTTGTTTGTATGATCTAGTTAGATTCAGTTCTATATGATAATGGGATATGTCATAATCTCTATCATCAACATCATCAAAACACTTTTCGATGGATTAGAACTTTTTGGATTCAGACAACTAGTATGATCAATCATCCAGATCATTCTAATTGCTCCCAAAATCCACTAGCGACATCTAGCAGCATATGGTGGCAACCCATCAGAATTGAAAATGAACCTCTCAGTGCAGTTACCTATGAGATTAAGTTCCTCTATCTTGAGCCTCGATCGGATTAGGATTAAGGTGATCTCATCAAACCCTAATTTCCATCATATGAATTAATCATTCAATTCAAGTCCAATGTGAAAATTCTAATAGATACTCTTTCTATTATTTCACTCTACCATGGCCATGGGCTTATGGACTTGATTCTCATGATCATCATAGGGTTGCTCCTCATCTACTGAGGTAGATAGATCTCCTATTGGTGCAATCTAACTCTTACAATGAACATGCTATAGCCAACATACACCTCAAAATTTTGAATGGCTAGAAGACTGAGTTATGGTGTAGTCAAACTGTAACACCCTCAAGGTGAACTACCGATGCACCTTAGGTCAAAGAATCAGACACACTACTGCAGCTTCGAGCGAGTCATTGATGAGAAGATAGACTTTCTCATGACTACTCGAGGTGGTCATGCTCAGTGCCCCCATTCTTTAGCAAGTACCTGTACTCTCGCTTCAGTGTCTCTACACCATAGACTGAAGACTCATTTATCCTAAAGAAGTGATCATACACCAATCTTTTGGATCAATCACCATCCTCATGATGATCCTACGGTCGGAAGTATTTTATGAGTCAATAATGAAAATTCATGTCTTAAATTTTTAACTTTTGAAAATATGAACTATCATTACCATTAGCTCAAGGGATGTATTACAAACACTTTCAAATATACACTATGATAGAAAATAACCCATTCTATTATTTATAGCCAAAATTATAATTTTATCCTTAGATGTGTATTACAAGTGTTAGCCAATTCTGGCCTCTAGGGCACACATATCTAATAGCTGAAATGGCCAAAATCCAATCTTATAAAAAAGGTAGGTAATCAGCTAGCCTTGCATCCAAATGCGGGAAGATAGTTTTTCTCGACACATCAATGCATGAAATCTAGAAATAGTTGATTCTTCTGGACAATATATGACACTAACCCCCTCCACTATAAATTGGGTGGAGCAGGGATCCAAAGGTATGCTTCTTTTGACAACTCCTACTTCCTCTCTATTCTCCAACCACTAACTTGAGTATTGGAGGGTTCCCACCAAAAAATAGTCCAGCTGAGAACTTTCTTTTTTTAGGTGCCGCTCCAGCACTCCAGTACTTCCTAGCCAAGGACGAGCTTCCCGATCTCAAGCCTATGGTTCGACAGTAATAGGATCGGTTTGGCATTCCCTTCATCAAAAAAATTTGCACCATGACATCCATGATCATTGCTCCTAAGATGTTAGTATGTTTTAACATATAGACAATGAGAATAAGATTGATCGCTTGTTGAGGATCTTTTAAGATTTATTTCCTCTTGTAAAGAATCAAAACTATTAAGCCAATTCATCATTAAAAATAGGTGGCACCCTCAAATTAACAATTGCATGGAAGAGTTATTAATGTATATGGCTGCTTGAAAATGGAGATATGAAGACTTGCCTTATTACTCATTTAATATAGAATAATCAAAAACAAAGTAGAAATGGTGATAAAGAAAAAATTTGTTGCTATTTATAATCTTGCGTGTTACTTGGTTAGCTACAGTTTTGATTGTGGGTGCACAGGATGCAGACCTCTAAAGTAAATCGAGAATGGGATGTCCGTGTGACTTTCCTAAGAATTTCTAGAGTGCCGCAACCTATATAGAAGTTTTCTGCTACTATTCAAGAAGCGTAAGGAAAGATTAGACAATCTTGAAAATTTCTCAAAAACATAATAGCAGTGGTTAAGCATAAACTCCCTTTCCCATGCAATGAACAACTAAAGACGTTGGCTTAATGGGACTAACAACAATCACCTAAAACCCATTTATTTGCTTTTATGAGGATAATCCCATAACCTGCTATACCTGCTATTTTCTTTCTTGAAACTCTACTAACCTCTTCCTTGAGGAACCCCAACAATTTCTAGTTAACTTGATGATCATGACTGATATAGATCCAAACTTTCATTTTATGGCATCATTCTGACACTTTCAATTATTTACACAAATTGGCTTTTGAGCTTCTCCCACAACATTCTTTTGCTACTCTCTTCATAAATTCTATGAGAACAATGTCATTTTGTTTGAAGAGGTCATTCTCTTTGCTTCCTTAATTATGTCGTATTGGCATTCTCCTTTCTTTCATTCATATTCTTGAATTTAACACTTGCAGCCTCTTGATCGTTATGTTGTTAAGAGCTTTCAAAATTCATCATCTTTAATCAAACAAGGTAGCATGACAACCATAAAGGCAGTCAATTCATTGATAGAATGCATAGCTTCTTCAAAATGCTGATGGCCTAATTGTCATTTAAGATACTGATCTGCAAGGAGACTACAATATTTTCAAAGCCAGGATTTTATGTTGACTTGGGGCCTGTTTGGATGATTAGGCCCAAAATCCTATGGGATTCGTAGGTTGGGCCCATACAATCAGCAAAATTCGACTGGGTTAGGCCTACATTCATAAATACCTAGAGTATGTTTGGAGTGGGCTGGCCTGAAGCACATAGGGAGAAAACAAAGATATGATTTTGTTGGTTGTATTGGCTCAACCTATGAATCCCATAGGATTTTGGTCCCAATCATCCAAGCAGGCCCTTTGTTGGTGCAGAAAACTGTTGACGTCGGAATTGGCTAGAGTTGGGAAGACGAGCCACCACCGGCACCTGCAAGATAAGTCCTAGATCGAAGGTGGGGTGGCTCCGACAGGACCCTCTGACGATCAAGTCGGTTCTCTAGCCACAAAAAAGGAGCACTCAAAGAGCTTTTGAGTAGGATTTCGAGCTTAGAGAGAAAACATATCTGAGGAATTTCTTATATAGATGGAGCCTGTAACAAACTGATATGACAGCCATAACTTTCTAGTAGTGAGCTGTTCGGGGCCATGTAGAATTTGTTATGGAGAATAGTATCCGTTGTCGTGATGTACCAATCTGTTGGGACTTGATAGTTGAAGTTCGGAAGAGGTAGTTGCTGGCGGTAAAGAGCTTTGAGTTTCAGCAATTCCAGAGGAATTCAGGCTCTTTCAGGGTCGTATGTGTGTAAGTAGATTGATGCTGTATCGATAGCTAGATTTGCATAGGCATGGAGGCTTTCCTAGGTGACTATAGTAGATTTGGTTGGAAGAGATTCGGAAGCCCTATGACTAGAGAAATCCTGAAGGAAGTCCACTGGAGGAATCCGGGAGAAGTTCTATTGGAAGAAATCTAGAAATAATTTTGTTGGAGAAATTCAAAAGATCTACCGACGGAGCAAATATATAACGATGAGTCCCCTCTCTATTAATACAAGAAGTTCAGATGGACGAGGGTTGATGGAAAGAAATATTGAAAAATACGTTTTAAAGCCAATCATCTAAGTAGTAGATGATTGAAATTACTGTATGAATTATCTAAAAATAATAATTATTTGGCTGGTTCATCATAAAAGTTCTATCTTCCTTAAATGAACTCCTAAATTATGATGAAGTCCTTAGAACCACAATAAATCGATAAAGGAGGATTTATCGGATGGTTCTTAAATTGTTCATAATTAAATGATAAGTTATTAACAAGAACGATAACTTATCGAGTGTAAGTCGCTGTGTGCCATATGCATTGGTTGTCCTCATAATCAAGTGGTATAGAGACACTGGTATGGCATCCAAGTGAGATGTAGGAGTACATCTACACTGAACGTGATCAATGTAGCACTCTACCGTCAATAGTAGCTAGCTAAGGCCAATGGGTATAAGTGTCCCTCCAACCTGAGATCACTACGGTGACTTGCAAGCAACTCATTATACTTTGGTGCCAGACTGCCTGTATTCCTAATATAGATTCGAAAGATTTTTGGATATAGTCAAGTACTTGTAAAGTTGGTGTATGAATCAAGATGGGATTGACCACTCTTGATTAACTTCAGAAAGAGAATGACTCGCTATGTTTCAATTTAGCAAAACCTAGGCCTGGGTAATCCTCGTGAGGTGTCATGAGATTTACAAAATTTTGAGACACAATAGCGATGACTTGTATGAGTGCTGACATCGTACTCGAAGTCGTCTTGAGTATTATTGGTCAAAGGGATGAATTATACAGCAACCTTGGGCCAGGGTTCTAAGAATGTTGATTTGCATACATTCGACCTATCCAGATGTTGGAAACCATTGCTAGATGGTAACTTCGATTGGTACAGAAATTGGCTTCTATGCTACCAGCTTAGGTTTGAACATATGCGGTTACAAATATTATAGCTTGTAACCTAATCAGATGGTTAATCGATAATTAAGAATCATTTCGAGATCAAACATTCAATGTGATTGATGTTTGACCTAATGCAAGTGTTGCAAGAGGATTGATTAGTAATTACATTGTTAATTAGCTCAACTTGATTGAGCAATCAGGCTGAGATCAAGTTTAATTAAATTAAATTTAATTAGAATTAGTTTAGATTTAATTATATTAAGTCTAGTTGGTTTATTGGATAAGCTAATTGCAAGAAAGAATAATTTCTTGTTTGATTGGGACTTGGGTGCACCTGATTGACTTAGAATTTAAATCAGATTTAAATCTTAATTTAATCTAATTTAATTAGGTTTTTAGTTGGACTAGGATTATTCATAATTAGGTTATATTTAATCTAGTTTAAATAGGATTTAAATTAGATGTAAAATAATTTTGACCTAGTCAAATTAGAGGAGTCCGAGTTGGACTAGGACTCTCTCTCTTTCTATTGCGCCTAAGAAAGCCCATGCCCACATATATTTTTTTGAGGTTTACACGAATATTCTCATGCCAATGAGAGGTCCCCACACCCCACCTATCAAATTATTTGGAATATATTTTGACTTGGTCAAAACTAGAAGGAAGTTGGAAATTGTTTCCTACTTGGAAGAGTCTTCTTTGACCCAAACTCCTCCCTCCCTTGTGCGCCAACTCTACCCATGCCCCTCTATCTTATTCGACCCTTACTCTCTTGCTTTTGTGTGTGAGAATCAGTGATTACACAAAATAATAAGTGGGAGGGGCGTCCAAGGAGGGGCGTCCAAGAGTTGGACGCCCCATAGAAGTTCTCCCTTTGACTAGATTTTGACCTAGTCTTGCAATAAAAAGGGGCACCTCCTTTGAGATGGTAAGAGGATGTGATAAATCCCAAAAAAATCATAAAAAATTAGAGAAAAGGAGGAGAAGGCATGGAGGATTTGTGGTGCCAAGATTCTTAGAGGAGCCCTCAATTAAGACATCAAAGGTTGATGTCTTGAAGAGATAAGGTAAAAGAAGATTGTCTTCTCTTATATTTTTTTTTATGTTTCTCTCTTTCTATTTTATTTATAATTTTTATACGATAAAAATTTGAGAGAGAGAGAGAGAGAGAGGATTTGGGTGTGGAGATGAGTGCTCTAAGTTGTTGGGGTATGGTGTTATTTTTCTTTTGGACATGATCTGATCATGTTCTAATGAGAGAAGGAGAAGAGAAGAAAGATCTTCTCTTAGGATTTCTTGGAGAACCTTTCCTCTCTAATTTTTATGAGAATTTTATATGTTGAAAATTAGAAATATTATATTTAGAAACTTATAAAAAATCTTAGAGAAGAAGGTTTCCTCTTATCCTATCATAGAGATGTTTTCAGGACATCAATCGTTGATGTCCTGAAGGAGAAGATTTATCTTCTCTTAGGATTTATTTTTTTATATTCTTATTATTTGATTTTTGGAAGATCCAAGGGTTGGATTTTTTTCTTATTTCTCCTCATGTTCTTCATCTCTTGGAGTATCCAAGAGATCTGAAGAACATATATTTGATTAACCATCAAGAAGGATCTGCTTGAAGCTAGCACTTCGAGCGGATCTTCATTCGATGAACCTTCGATCTGTGTTGCAGGTTCATGTGGATCATCTATAGAGACCGGATGCTTGTGCGGCTCCAAAGACAATAATGGATTTAACCATGGAGTTCTCAACCAGTGCAAAGGTAAGAGATCTGATCTCTTGGTGACCTAGATGTGATCTTGGATTAGATCTAGAATTATTCTAAATCTAGGTATTGATATGATCAATACCACTTATAATTAATTTAATTTTAGATTTATATTTACATCATAACATGTTATAGATCCTTGATGTAGGATTTTTTAATTCGATTACATGCATGTTGTAGATTAAATAGTTTAATCTATCTTTCGCTGCTCTTTATTTTTGAAAAAGTTTCAAAATTTATGCATGAAACCCTGCATATTTTCTAATAGTGGAATTAGAACATCTAAGTTCTTTTATAACATGATCATATTTGTATTAGATTAAATCTAAAAATTAAAATCAATTAAAGGTCACACATACTACCATAAAGTTATCCTGTTGTAAGGTTAACCCCTTATAATGAAAAGGTTGTCCTAGTATGTGCTGATCTGAATCTGAATCTTGAATAATTTAGATTAGATCTAAGAAAATTTATGATTTAATTTTTTAATTTAAATCTAAAATTAAATAGATATTTGATCTATTTTAGATTATTTAGATTACCTTCTGGCTTTCTTCTCCCTTCTTGCTCCAGGGCACCAGGGTCTTCTGCCGACTCTTTCAATTTTTTAGGATTCTCTCCTTCATTTTCCATCAAGCCTATCATCTTTCCATTCTTCTCAGTTGATTTAGGTCAATTCCTGAACCTTTCTCTTTGATTATCTATCTTTTGGCATTTCTACCCACTTTGTTTTCTTGAGAAAGTCTTAGATTTTATTTTCTTTGGTTTTTTGGAGATTTTTTTCATTTTAGTTTGATCCTCATGTTCTTTGAAGAGTCCTGATCAATCGGTTCTAGAAGTTCGGCTCATTTAACTTTAATGGACCTTCCTCACAAGGATCCTGAGCTTGTAGGAGTACCTCAATCATCCTTTGCCCTCGATACCATTTCGTGTAAACTTCGATCCAAAGATCTTTCGTTGATTAGGATCCAGTTCGGAATTCCTTCCAACTGCGAACTTGAACTCCTTGGCCTTAGCGATCGAGCCAGCTCTCCTCCTTCTAGTCGAACTTGCTTATACATTGAAACCCTCCAGATGGGATTTTAGCTGTCGATACCTTCTTCTGTAACTGACTTGTTTAAGTTTTTAAATATTTTTTTCACCACCATGGTGCCAAACTCTTTTAGATTTATCATAAAATTTCTCTCCTTGTGCATTATGGCCGATGTCCGACCTTCCATCTTCCTATTTTGTAATTTCTTTACTTTCAAACATCACCCGACTACCAAAGACTTATGGTACGTGTCTCTCTAGTTCAGCAAGAAGGGGTTGCTCAAGGGTGCCCCTTCTTTCATTCATAACTAGAAGGAGAGATTCTTCTTTATTTCCTATCCCTCCCTAGAACTAGGACTTCCTTCTTGGGGAGAAATAAGGGACTCAGTCCACCGAGCTCCTGGGCTTGAGAAAGGGGATCGGGGTTTGGCCAACAGGCTAAAGAACTTTTGAGCTCCTCTAATCTCCAAGCTACTAGAGGACCATACCTTATTCAACTTCAATCTCAATCCTCTCAATCCAGCAGGTAGTCCTTTGCAGCCTGCCAACTGTGCATGTCCCCTTTCCTTCTCTGACTTTAGTTTTTCTTTTGTAGAGATGACTCCTGAGGAGTAGAACCACCTAGCCAAGGGGTTCAAGTTCCTTAAAAAGAAGGACAGCTCTACGGAGGAAATATCCAAGAAGGCTCATACTGATGAGCCAATTTTGGTCATGCCGATCTAGGCCACGCCCATCTCCAAGTCCGATGCGGCCGCACCACCTTCGATCTCGCCTCGAGGGGACGTCGCCACCTCGCTTCCTGAGCAGCACGAGGTTGTCGAGAAGAAGAAGAAGAAGAAAAAGGATGTCGTTGGGAAAAGGATGAGGAGGGCGGTCGAAAATTTGAGTGGCGAAGGCTCCGATTAGGAGCGAGCTTCTTTGGATGATCGGGAGGTCATCCAATCCTTGATGAAGGGCAGCATCCTTCCGCACATTATCAAAAAAATAGTTGGGATGGAGGATGTCGAGAAGATGAGTCTTTTGCCACCTATCTCGAGGTAATCCATTTTTCTGAACTTGTTTGAATGAAGGGTGCGCTTTTAAAGCTCTAACTTAACTTCTACTTGTCTTCTAGCTGGGGCATTACTTGTTTATCCACTTGAAGGCCATCGATCTTCACTAGGCTGAGGCTTCTAAAGCCCTGCAGGAGGTTCAAATGGAGGTCAAGAGGGTTTGGGCCGAGGTCGACCATTTGAAGGTGGCCTCAAAAATTCAAGCTACAGAGGTCGAGCACCTTCGAGAGGTATCACAGAGAGAGGAAGAAGTTTCTGCAGGGCTGAGGGCAGCCCTGGCCCTCTATGAAGACAAAAGGAAGAAGGCTAAAGAGAAAATCGGCATCGAGAGGGAGAGGGCTATCGAAGCCTTCAAGTCCTCCAAAGCAATGGAGGACATCAAGATCGCATTTGCCTAAGAAGCCTTCTTGGAGGGGTTCAAGATCTGCATGAGGAGGGTTTCAAAGAACTTTCCTGAAGTGGACCTCGACCTTCTGACAAACGAACCCAGTGAGGGAGTCGATCCCTCCAATGCTGGTGCCACTTCCCCTGTCACCAAACTTGCCTTGAGCGCTCCCAAACTTGTAGCTGAAGCTCCCAAGTCTATTTCCGAGCTCAATGTCGCATTGATGTACTGACCTCGCATGCCTCTGCATTGGCCAAGGTCTAAGACTTTTTATAAATTTATACTTTTCTTCTCTTTTTCTTTCGATATATACCAAACATTTTGAGGAATGAAAATGAACTTTCTTTTCTTTATACTTGTGTCATGGTGGATGTTATTCAGAACCCCTCCAACGATCGTAGTCAGGATCCATTTTCTCCAACTGACCCCGAGCTATTATCCTAAGGTATCCCTCTGAAGTTTGTAGTCAAAAATTTAAAGAGGAAGATTCATCACCTGAAGAAAAGTTGAAGAAGGCAGAAGCTGAACTTTGGGGATCTAGAAAGAATGCTTCAGGGGCGACGATTGAGGTCACCCATCTCCGAAAGCTACACATGAAAGATTCTATGAGCTTCAGCAATCGGAAGGATAGCTTTGAGAAGGAGATCGTCGAGCTCAAGAAAAATGCCAGCAAAAAATCTTGGGCACTAACAGCAAAGATCAGCTTTCTCGAAGCTGATCTCAAGACGGCGAAGGAGAACATCCATCTGCTGGAGGGGAGCTCACCATGGTCTTTCGATAAGGCTCGGGATCAGTGGGATTAGTTGAAGAGGTTCTCCATGCTTTAGAAGCAACTGCATGATGTCGACCTCACTTATGATACCAACCGATTGGGTTGGAGTGAGAGGATATCCCAGCTTGAGCAAAAGCTTCATGCTTCTAATAGCAAAGTAACCTGACTCCGAAAATAACTTGATGACAGCCATCAATCCATCATGAGTGGTGGACCAGAATAGGTTGCCTCCCTAACGAGGACTCTGGATGAGCTTTCAAAAGTAGCGAGGAGGGAGAAGACTGAGGATCCAACTATCGTACAAGCAGCAAGCCATCAGGGATGCGGAGGTTAAGTCTGAAGTTTTGAGGAAGCAGTGGTGAGAGCTCGAAGGCAAATTCCAACATGCCAACAGGATGTATATAGATGGTCTGTATAAGGAGCTTAAGGTGGAAATCTTTAAGCTGAAGCAGTCCCTTGTAATGGTGAGGGTTGACAACCTGAAGTCTGAGAGTTCCGAGCCTCCTTAGGACTTTGTCATCTTTTCTCTTTTCTTTTTTTTGGTACATGGTCTCATGGACCTTCACTTTGTAATGAACTTTGGATTTAATGAAGGACTATTTTCTTCGATCATCTTTTTGCTTTGTTTAGATTCAGTGTCTGTTGATTTTTCTATTCCTCTCTTTTACTTTGACTTTTATTGGAAGGATTATTGAAAGAGTAGTTTTTTTCCTATCTTTTGATAATCAAAGATTTTTTTTTACCTGCACTGGGGAGAGTTTATCCTTTCTTGCTCGATTCCATTGATTTTCCTTCATCCTTTCATCAAGACGAGATCCTTCCTCCTGCTTTAGGTAACTGAAGGTCTTTATTTATATTAGGATGAGGTTCTCCTCCTATCTTAAGTAATCAGAGGTCTTCATCTTGCTCACATTAGGATGAGGTTCTCCCCCTATTCCTATCATGGCAGTAGGGACATCGTTGGACCGTTGATAGGGCCTCTCTCCTCATCTCATTTTAGGTTAATAAGATCTTTGCTTTGCTCAAGTTAGAATAAGGTTCTCCTCCTATTCCTAACAGGACTGTAGGGGCACATCTCATCTTAGGTTAACGAGATCTTGGCTTTGCTCAAGTTAGGATGAGGTTCTCCTCCTGTTCCTAATAGGATAGTAGGGGCATAAGAACCATTGAAAGGGCCTCTTTCCTCATCTCATCTTAGGTTAACGAGGTCTTTACTTTTGCTCAAGTTAGGATGAGGTTCTCCTCCTATTCCTAACAGCTGTAGAGGCACATAAGGCATCATTAGAAAGGGCCTCTCCCCTCATCTTGTCTTAAGGTATGAGGTCTTCAC
>QRFJ01001859.1:100963-115508 GCA_006176705.1 Cocos nucifera | reverse complement strand
GATCTAAATAATATCAGGATTGTACCCCAAACTGCTATAAGGTTGTCTGTTTGCAAGTTATCCCTTTATAGTAGAAAGGTTATCCTAGTGTGTTGTGATCTGAGAAACGCTAAGTTCATAAATATCAGTTAGATGAGATCTTAAGTAATTTATAATTTAATTTTTTAGATATTAAATTTAATTTTAAAGGTTATGATCTGATATCCACATATGTTATTTATGTTTTGATCTAGATATCTCTTTGCTCAAGTTAGGATGAGGTTCTCTCCTATTCCTAACAGGACTGTAGGGGCACATAAGGACATTGAAAGGGCCGCTCCCCTCATCTCGTCTTAGGTTAACAAGATCTTCATTTTGCTCAAGTTAGGATGAGGTTCTCCTTCTATTCCTAACATGGCTATTTTTTATTACTTCGAAGAGTTATTTTCTATCATCACATGATTTTGTAATAAAAAATAATAATATTGAAATAGAGGAGTTTTATTGAAGGCAAATTATTGGTAGTACATTCTTAGATTTTCTAAATTCCAAGGCCGTGGGAGTGTTGTTCCTCCAAGCTTCTTCAAGCGATAAGTTTCAGGCTGGATGATCTCCTCTATTTTATATGAGCCTTCCTAATTTGGAGCAAGCTTTTCCTGATTCTAGGGTTATAAAATAGCTGCTCGTTGAAGCACTAAGTGTTAGATATGTGTGCCCTAGAAGCCAGATTGATTAATACTTATAATACACTTCTAAGGGCAAAATTATAATTTTAACTATAAAAATAAAATGGGTTATTTTCTATCATAGTGTATATTTAAAAGTGTCTGTGATACATTTCTTGAGTAAATGGTAATGATAGTTCATATTTTCAAGAGTTAAAAATTTAAGATATGAATTTTCATTATTAACTCATAAAATGCTTCCGACCGTAGGATCATCATAAGGATGAAGATTGATCCAAAAGGTTGGTGGACGATTGCTCCTTTTGGATAGATGAGTCTTGAGTCAATGGTGTTGAGACATCGGAGTAAGAGTATAGATACTCATTGGAGAATGAGGGCACTGAGCGTGACCACCTTGAGCAGTCATGAAGAAGTCTACCTTTTCGTCGATAACTGGCTCGAAGGTGCAGTAGTGTGTCTTGTTCTTTGACTTGAGGTACATCGATAGTTCACCTTGAGGGTATTGTAGTTTAACTACATGATAACTCGATCTCCCAGCCATTCGGAACCTTGAGGTGTATGTTGGCTATAGCATGTTCATTATAGAAATTGGATTGCACCAATAGGGAATCTATCTACCTCGGTAGATGAGGAGTAGCCCTATGATGATCATGAGAATCAAGTCCATAAGCCCATGGTCATGGTAGAGTGAAATAATAGAAAGAGTTTCTATTAGAATTTTCATATTGGACTTGAATCGAATGATTAATTCATATAATAAAAATTAGGGTTTGACAAGATCACCTTAATCCTAATCCGCTCGGAGCTTAAGATAGAGGAACTTAATCACACAGGTAACTGCACCAAGAGGTTCGCTTTCAGTTCTGATGGGTTGCTACCATATGTTGCTAGGTGTCACTGATAGATTTTGAGAGTAATTAGAATAATTTGGATGATCAATCATACTAGTTGTCTGAATCAGAAAAGTTTTGATCCATCGGAAAGTATTTTGATGATGTCAATGATAGAGATCACGATATATCCCATTACCATACAAAACTGAACCTAACTAGATCACACAAATATGGGTTTGGATCTAGATATCATCAATTAGATTAACTTAGTTCAATTGATTTGAATAAGATTCAATTAGGTTCAAAAAAATCATGCTAGCACACGATTGAGCCTAATGTTCTCCTTTAACAATCATTAAAGCTTGTCTCGACTGAGCCAAATATATTTAGGCTCACTCAGAAATCTTTACTTAGTTTGACTGGAGCTTGTCTAGGTTAGAAAATGATTGTCTTAATTTATAAGATAAATTTGAGACAACACCTACCATTTTTCATCACCAGCTAAATCTTGTCTTCAGATATTGGTCAAATATTGACCCTGGACACTAGACATCTGTCCATATGTCATGCACCCATAGAAGAGAACATGGGGACTTGTCCCCCTACTAAAAAGTAGATAGAAAAGTGGCACATGCCTAGGGAGGCCTGCATCCTATAAGGATAAAAGATGGAGTCCCATACATATGGGACTCTAGTTGCTTTAGGGGATTAAATTGTATGGTGCCAAGAAGACTTGTTTGACCCAGTCTTGGCACTATCTAAGGAGAGTTTTTAGGGTCTCTAATCTGATTGGATCAGATGATGTCATCCCACCAATCAGATTTAGATCTGATTGCACAAAGGGCCAGGATTGGCCTAGATGATGTGGCACTGCATGGCACAATAGGGTCTATATAAACCCTGTCTACGCCTAGAATTCAATTCTTCTACCTTTAGCCCATGCCACATAGCCCCTCTCCCTCCTTCTCCATGCCACCCTCTGGTCCTCTCTCTCCTCTCCATGCCCAAGGGACTTTGGGCATGAACAAGGTGCGATCCAAGCAAGTGAACGGCACCAGGAAAGGAAGAAGGTAGCACTACTGCAAGAGACGACGACTATTCTTCAAAAGCCATTTTGAAGACCTTCAAGATCAGATCTAAATCTAATTTTTGAAGAATTAATTAAAAAAAAGAAGATCTTCAGATCCTATCCAAGTGGATACTGGTAGAGGTCAGGCACTTGCATTGCTACATCCAGAATCTCAAGCAAGCATCGGGATCATCATAGGATAATTAGATTACCCAAAATAAAGGTATAATTAAATTGGATTTAATTTTTATTTTTATTTTTATTATTAGATTAATAAGATTAGATTAGAGAAGTCTCAGATCTAATTAGAATCTTAAAGAAAATTTTTTGAAATATCCCTCTTGATCCAATCAGATCTGAACGAAACTGATCCAAAAAATAGATTTTTTCCTTCAACTAATATCAGAGCCAGGTTCCATAATTTATTAGATCTAATTTTAATTTATTTTTGATCTGATAATTAGATGATTTTAGATATCACATTAGATGTGATTAGATCTAAAATTAAAAAATTAAAAAATTAAATAATCTAAATCTAAGATGTATGAGATGCATGACTAGACTAGGAATAGAATTATTCTATGTGTAGTCTAGCATGATCATAATTTTAATTTTATTAATTATAATTTTTAAATCTATTTATTTACTATTTTTTAATTTTATAAATATTATAATTAGATCTAAAAAATAAAAAATAAATTTATTTAATTTATTCATATGAGATATGATAGATGCATGTTTAGACTAGTTGTAGAATAGTTCTATAAAATTATCTAGAATAAATTTTAATTTAATATAATTAAATTTAAACCTTATTTTTTAAATATTTATAAGATAATTTAGATCTAAAAGATATGCATGATACATGAGATGTATGCAAAATTTATTTTTAGTTAGATTAATTTTTATATATGTGATATATGATGTAAATCTAACTAATTTTGTAGATTTATCATGTTTCTAATTAAGACATTCCCCTTGGCCGTCCGATCATAAAATTAAAATAGGCTTTAAAGGCCCTCTCCTTCCATTCGATGGGGTGTTGATCTAATTTTAATTTATTTTTGATCTGATAATTAGATGATTTTAGATATCACATTAGATGTGATTAGATCTAAAATTAAAAAATTAAAAAATTAAATAATCTAAATCTAAGATGTATGAGATGCATGACTAGACTAGGAATAGAATTGTTCTATGTGTAGTCTAGCATGATCATAATTTTAATTTTATTAATCATAATTTTTAAATCTATTTATTTACCTTTTTTTAATTTTATAAATATTATAATTAGATCTAAAAAATAAAAAATAAATTTATTTAATTTATTCATAGGAGATATGATAGATGCATGTTTAGACTAGTTGTAGAATAGTTCTACAAAATTATCTAGAATAAATTTTAATTTAATATAATCAAATTTAAACCTTATTTTTTAAATATTTATAAGATAATTTAGATCTAAAAGATATGCATGATACATGAGATGTATGCAAAATTTATTTTTAGTTAGATTAATTTTTATATATGTGATATATGATGTAAATCTAACTAGTTTTGTAGATTTATCATGTTTCTAATTAAGGCATTCTTCTTGGCCGTCCGATCATAAAATTAAAGTAGGCTTTAAAGGCCCTCTCCTTCCATTCGATGGGGTGTTGATCTAATTTTAATTTATTTTTGATCTGATAATTAGATGATTTTAGATATCACATTAGATATGATTAGATCTAAAATTAAAAAATTAAAAAATTAAATAATCTAAATCTAAGATGTATGAGATGCATGACTAGACTAGGAATAGAATTGTTCTATGTGTAGTCTAGCATGATCATAATTTTAATTTTATTAATTATAATTTTTAAATCTATTTATTTACTATTTTTTAATTTTATAAATATTATAATTAGATCTAAAAAATAAAAAATAAATTTATTTAATTTATTCATATGAGATATGATAGATGCATGTTTAGACTAGTTGTAGAATAGTTCTACAAAATTATCTCGAATAAATTTTAATTTAATATAATCAAATTTAAACCTTATTTTTTAAATATTTATAAGATAATTTAGATCTAAAAGATATGCATGATACATGAGATGTATGCAAATTTTATTTTTAGTTAGATTAATTTTTATATATGTGATATATGATGTAAATCTAACTATTTTTGTAGATTTATCATGTTTCTAATTAAGGCATTCCCCTTGGCCGTCCGATCATAAAATTAAAGTAGGCTTTAAAGGCCCTCTCCTTCCATTCGATGGGGTGTTCTAATGGTGTGTAAGGGTGCTGCGCATTCAACCTTAATCAAAAATCAAAATTTATTTTGTACAAAATTCTAAATTCTGAAATCCTAGGATTTTATATACATATTTTATTTTTGAATTCTAAACTTAATTAAGAATTAAGATTATGAAATATATTAGGTCTAAAATTAAGAATTTTTAGATCTAAGATATATTCATAAAATTGGGTTCGGGCTTGGGTAGCTCAATTAGGTCTAATGGTTGATCAAATCGAATCAAGAGTTGATTAGATGGGATCAAGAGTACTTAAATTGATCAACCTAATAGGATTAAGTCTGGATCAAGATCGAGTCCCATGAGTGATCGATCAAGTTAAGACCTAATTTGGCTCAGTGGTTAGAGTCTGGATTATAGGCTAACCTGATTGGTTCTGGCTCAATAATTTGGTGTCTAAGATAAGTTTGGCAAATACAATCGACTGATTTTTAATTGGGAGCTACTCGACTCGAATGCATTCTTATTGAGTTAATGGCATATCCCTTCCATCAATCTCACTTACTTGGCCATATTTGTCAGCCCAGTCCTGATCTAAGGTGGCTAACAATTCGAGCTAACCCATTCCACTAGGTTAGTCATAATGGTTATGGCTATGTCAAGTCAAGATCTAAATCAAATCTCCCTAAGAAAAGATTAAGTCTAAGGTCTTCCACCATTGTAGATGTGAGAGCTCTTCTCGGAGTTGATTGTTCGTGGCTGGTCATAGTGGTTCAGTTGCATCGAGAAGATGCAACCATGTCTATTAGGTATTGGATGATATGGGCTGGAGGATAGATTAGGCTCGATATTCTAGATACAATGAGAGACCCAATTAGAAATCCAATCTGTGCAAATGGTGAGTCTGACTTAACTAAGAAGTGGATCAATATTCTGGGCATGATGAGATTCGTGAATTAGCGACCAAGTCTGGGTGCACCATGATTAGAGAATCATTGGATAAGAGTTGTTCACTCATTGGCTAACCCATCATCAATAACTATTAGGTGAGATGATGAGTCAGTTGGTAGGACTGTACCACCTACTAGAAATCAGTAATCATGAAGATTTTCGCATCTCTACAAAGAGAGTGTCGGGATCCAAGAAAATAGTGGAAGCTAATTTATTTAAAAATCCAATTTCTAAATAAATTAGTCAAGTCTTAATTACAAAATCTAACTAGAAACTTTGACTCTCTATAGAAAAAAGAAAAATATCTACGTTCAACGCACTAGCCCATATCCTGGACACCCATAGACTGACTGGACCTAATTACAAGGATTGGTTTTGAAACTTCAAAATTATTTTGGGTTTTGAGAAGTTGACTCATGTATTGGACCAAGATCCTTCCACCTTACCAGCTCGTCCGTTTGCTGAACAGAGAGCATCTCTTGATAAATGGATGGATGAAGATAATAAGGCCAGATACTACATGTTGGGCTTAATGTTTGATGAGCTTCAGTGCCAATATGAAGATATCAAGACTGCCCGCCAAATGTTGGCTCACCTGTAAGAGTTGTTTGGTGAACAAAGTTGTGCAGCCAAATATCATATCACTAAACAACTATTTAAGGTTAAAATACATGATGGGCAGTCAGTCCAAGATCATTGTCTAATGCTGATCAAGACTTGGAAGAGCTTAAGAAGCTCGGAGTGAAGTTAGATCGGGATCTATAGAATGATATAATTCTACAATCCTTGACTGATGCGTATGGGCAGTTCATCATGAACTACCATATGCATAAACTTCAGAATACTTTGGCTGAGCTTATGAATATGTTGGTTACTACTGAGGTTTCTATGAAAGGTTCTAAAGACTTAGTACTTGCTATGGAATGGACTTCTTTTAAGAGAAAGTCATTTGAAAATAAGAAGAAGTCTATAAAAAAATAGGTGAAAGATGGAAAGAAAAAGGAAGAGCTGAAGAAGAAAGTCACTGACAAAGAAAAGCATTTTTATTGTAATACTGATGGTCACTGAAAGCGAAACTATCCTACATACCTAGCCACCCTGAAGAATAAGGAGATAGGTCCTTCTAGAGGTATGCTCGTTATTGAATCTAACCTTACAGTTTCTTCTGCATCCAATTGGGTGCTTGACTCTGATTCTAGTGCTCATTTATGCACTTCTATGCAGGATCTTGAGGATAGCAGGAGGCTGAGGGATGGTGAGATGATCCTATGTATCAAAAATGGAATAAGAGTTAATACTGTGACCATGGAAATCTATCCTCTTCGACTACCATCTAGCTTAGATTTAGTACTTAGGGATTATTATTATGTGCTTGCTGCAAGTAGGAATTTAATTTTTGTTTCATGTTTAGCATAAGAAGGCTATGTAATTAGTTTTCTTAAGGACCATTGTAATATTCTTTATGAAAGAAAAAAAATTGCAAGTGGTTTCCTTATTAACCATCTCTATCAGTTACATATTGATGTATCTATCTTTAATATCGAGCAAAATGTGAATGCCATAAGATCAAAATGACCCAAGGATAGTCCAAATGATAGGTATCTATGGCACCTAAGGCTAGATCATATAGCAGAAGATAGGATTAACAAATTAGAAAAAATTGGGCTATTGAGTCCGTTGACTTTTGAGTCATATCCAATTTATGAATCATGTCTTCATGATAAAATGATTAAGCTTCCTTTTATAGGACATGGAAAAAGGGCTACGGAAGTACTTATCGTAGTACATACTGATGTGTGCGGCCCATTTGATGTGCCGGCTAGAGGCAACTTTGACTACTTCATAACCTTTACCGATGATTTATCTTGGTATGGGAATGTGTATCTTATGAGACACAAGTCTGAAGCCTTTAAAAAGTTTAAGAAACTCAGACATGAAGTTGAAAAGCAAACTAGAAAACCCATTAAGATTCTTCGATCAGATCGAGGAGGTGAATATCTTAGTCGAGAATTTCTAAACTATCTCAAGCAAAATGGCATAGTCTCTCAATGGACTCCACCTATAACACCTCAACTCAACGGAGTTTCAAAACGAAGGAATCGGATCCTATTAGATATGGTACGATCTATGATGAGCTTCACAGATCTTTCTGATTTTCTATAGGGACATAGTCTGTTAACTGCTATATATTTATTAAATAGGATTCTCTCTAAAACCATTCCTACTACACCGCATGAAATATGGCATGATAAGAAACCAAGTCTGAGTCATCTCAAAATTTGGGATTGTCTGACTCATGTCAAAAGACAACAAGCGAACAAGTTAGACTATACATCCTTTAGAGCTTGATTCATATGATATCCTAAAGAGTCATTAGGATATTATTTCTACATTCCAGAAGACCATAATGTGATTGTGAGTCGGTATGCCATCTTTCTTGAAAAATAGTTTATTCAAGATAGTGGCATTAGAAAGCAGATCAAGCTCGAGGAAAAAATATCACAAGAGCAATGAGCTAAGGATCCTATGAAACCAAATCAGGTTGAGCCAATACAATCACTACCTCCTCCACCTCGTAGATCATAAAGAATTTTTCATTCTCTTGAGAGGTACTTAGGCACTATTTCAGAGAAAGTAGAGAAAATGTTCCTCGTAGATAATGGGGTTCATGGTGATGATCCCAAAACCAATGATGAGATGATATCAGATATCGACTCCGAAAAATGGTTAGAGACAATGAAGTCAGAAATTGACTCGATGCACTCAAACCAAGTCTGGACCTTAGTAGATCCACCAGAAGGTATAATACCTACTAGATGTAAATGGATCCACAAAAGAAAGATTGGTGTAGATGAGAATGTGGAGACATTCAAAGCTAGATTAGTGGTAAAAGGGTATAGTCAATGCGAAGAAATTGACTATCAGGATACCTTTTCGCCAGTAGCCATGCTAAAATCCATCTGCACATTGCTTGCTATTGCAGCCTATTTTGATTATGAAATATGGCAAATGGATGTGAAAACGGCATTCCTAAATGGATACCTTAAGGAAGATATCTATATGGAATAGCCACTAGGTTTCACATCCAGTGATGTTGATCACAAAGTATGCAAGCTACGAAGGTCCATATATGGACTTAAGCAAGCATCTCAGAGTTGGAATACTCATTTTAATAATGTGATAAAATTATTTAGTTTCATCAAGAACAAGGAGGAATCATGTATTTTCAAAAAGTTAGTGGGAGCGCTATTGTCTTCCTCATACTGTATATGGATGATATCCTCCTTATTGGGAATGATATTTTAATGTTGACCATAATTAAAATGTGGTTATCTAAAGAATTTTTTATGAAAGACCTAAGAGAAGCATCCTTTATTCTAGGAATTAAGGTCTATAGAAATAGACCGAATAGGATGCTAGGTCTTTCACAGAAGATGTACATAAAGGAAGTGCTAAAGAGGTTTAGCATGGAAAAATCCAATAGGGGATTAGTACCCTTCAGACATGGCATTCATCTCTCCAAGAAAATGTGTCCCAACACATCTGAGGAGATTGAACGCATGAGCAAAATTCCTTATACTTCAGCAATAGGGAGCCTCATGTATGCCATGTTATATACACGACCTGATATAGCCCATGTTGTGAGTATCATGAGCAAATATCAGTCGAATCAAGAAGAAGAACACTGGACTTCTATGAAATGTATCCTTAAGTACTTAAGAAGAACTAAGGATATGATGTTGGTTTTTGATAATGGAGAACTCCAAGTCTAGGGATATATAGACTCGGATTTTATGTCTGATATACATGATCGAAAGTCGACATTTGGGAGTCTATTTGTATGTAATAGTGATGCTGTCAGTTGAAAGAGTTTCAAGCAGACAGTGATAGTAGATTCCACCATGAAAGTAGAGTACATCGCTGCGTCAGAAGCTACGAAGGAGGCAATCTGGTATAAGAAGTTCGCCATAGAGATCGGAGTGATGCCATCAGATGCCATTCCTCTGTACTGCGATAATAATGGCACCATAGCCCTTGCTAAGGAGCTGAGGTCTCACTAGAAATTCAAGCATATCGAGCAGTAATACCACCTCATCCACGATTATCTTGAGAAAGATTACGTCGAGATCAAGAGAGTTGACTCTGCAGATAATACAGCAGACCCACTTATAAAGCCATTAGACCACCAGAAGATCGAAGCCGATCTTGAGAAGATAGGACTTAGATTTATAACCAATTGGCTTTAGGTCAAGTGGGAGTTTGTTGGATATGTGTGCCCTAGAAGCCAGATTGGCTGACACTTGTAATACATTTCTATGGACAAAATTATAATTTTAACTATAAATAATAAAATAGATTATTTTCTATCATAGTGTATATTTGAAAGTGTCTGTGATGCATCCCTTGAGTTGATAGTGATGATAGTTCATATTTTCAAGAGATGAAAATTTAAGATATGAATTTTCATTATTAACTCATAAAATGCTCCCGACCATAGGGTCACCATGAGGATGATGATTGATCCAAAAGATTGGTGTACGATCGCTTCTTTTGGATAGATGAGTCTTGAGTCTATGATGTAGAGATACCGCAGTGAGAGTATAGGTACTCATTGGAGAACAAGGCACTAAGCGTGACCACCTTGAGCAGTCATGAGGAAGTCTACCTTCTCATCGATGACTGGCTCGAAGCTGCAGTAGTGTGTCTGATTCTTTGACCTGAGATACATCGATAGTTCACCTTGAGGGTGTTGTAGTTTGACTACACCATAACTCGATCTCCTAGCCATTCAGAATCCTGAGGTGTATGTTGGCTATAGCATGTTCATTGTAGGAACTAGATTGCACCAATAGGAAATCTATCTACCTTGGCAGATAAGGAGTAGCCCTATGATGATCTTGAGAATTAAGTCCATAAGGTCATGGCCATGGCAAAGTGAAATAATAGAAAGATTTTTTATTAGGGTTTTCACATTGGACTTGAATCGAATGATTAATTCATCTGATGAAAATTAAGGTTTGACAAGATTACCTTAACCCTAATCTAGTTGGAGCTCAAGATAGAGGAACTTAATCACACAGGTAACTGCACTAAGAGGTTCGCTTTCAGTTTTGATGGGTTGCCACCATATGCTACTAGGTGTCACTAATGGATTTTGGGAGCAATTAGAATAATTTGGATGATCGATCATACTAGTTGTCTGAATTAGAAAAGTTTTGATCCATCGGAAGGTGTTTCAATGATGTCAATGATAGAGATCGCGACATATCCCATTACCATATGGAACTGAACCTAACTGGATCATACAAATAAGGGTTTGGATCTAGATATCATCAATTGGATCAATCCAATTCAATTGATTTGAATAAGATTCAATTAGGTTCAAGAAAATCGTGCTAGCACACGATTGAGCCTAATGTTCTCCTTTAACAATCATTAAAGCTTATCTCAACTGAGCCAAATATGTTTGGGGTCACTCAGAAATCTTTACTTAGTCTGACTGGAGCTTGTCTAGGTTAGAAAAGAGTTATCTTAATTTATAAGATAAATTTGAGACAACACCTGCCATTTTTCATCACCTGCTAAATCTTGTCTTCGGATATTGGTCAAATATTGACCTTGGATACTTAGACATCTACCTATGTGTCAAGCACCCATAGGAGAGAACCTAAGGACATGTCCCCTACTAAAAAGTAGATAGAAAAGGGGTGCATGCCTAGGGAGACGTGCACCCCATGAGGATAAAAGATGGAGTTCCATATAGATGGAATATGGAACTCCAGTTGCTTTAGGGGATTAAATTGTGTTGCATCAAGAAGACTCGTTTGACCTAATCTTGGCGCCACCTAAGGAGAGTTTTGAGGATCTTTAATCTGATTAGATCAGATGATGTCATTCCATCTATCAGATTTAGATCTGATTGCACAAAGAGCCATGATTGATCGAGATGATGTGGCATTGCATGGCGCAACAGGGTCTATATAAACCCTGTCTGCACCTAAAATTCAATTCTTCTACCTTTAGCCCATGCCACATAGCCCCTCTCCCTCCTTCATGCCACCCTCTGGTCCTCTCTCTCCTCTCCACGCCTAAGGAACTTTGGGCATGAAGAAGGTGCGATCCAAGCAAGTGAAAGGCGCTAGGAAAGGAAGAATGCAGTACTGCTGCAAGAGACAATGACTGTTCTTCAAAAGCCATTTTGAAGACCTTCAAGATTAGATCTAAATCTTATTTTTGGATGATTGATTGAAAAGGAGAAGATTTTTAGATGCTGCGTGATTGAATACTGGTAGAGGCCAGGCACTTGCATGGCTACATCCAAAACCACAAGCAAACATCGAGATCATCATAGGATAATTGGATTATCCAAAACAAAGATATAATTAAATTAGATTTAATTTTTATTTTTATTTTTATTATCAAATCAATTAGATTAGATCTGAGGAGTTTCAGATCTAATTAGGATCTTTGAGAAAAATTTTTGAAATATCTCTCCTGATCCAATCTGATCTGAACGAACCAAACCTAGAAAATAGGTTTTTTCCTTCACTAGGTCCCCCACTTTGAATATTTTGCCCTTGACTTTAGAATTGTAGTAATGGGCCATGTTTTGCTTATAGGCCGCCATCCAAGCTTGAGCTTTTTTTTATTTTTCCTCCAATAAGTCGAGGTTTGCCCTGAGATCCCGTGAGTTATGCTGCTCATTGAATGTCACGACTCATGCTGATAGGAGTTTGAGTTCTATTGGATTGACCGCTTCTGTTCCGAAAGCTAAGGCAAATGAGGTCTCTCCAGTTGGCAATCTTTAGATAGTTTGGTATGCCTAGAGCACATGATAGAGTTCATCCACCCAAGTCCTCTTTGCTCTTTCAAGTCTCACTTTGATTCCTTGCAGCAGGATTCTATTTGTTACTTCAACTTTGTCGTTTACCTGTGGATGGGCTACTGATGTAAAATGATGGAAGATGTTCAAATCTTCATAGAATTTGACAAATCTTGCTCCAGCAAACTGTCGCCTATTATCTGTTATGAGGGCTCAAGGCAAGCCAAATCTACAAATGATCGACTTCCAAATGAAGTCCTACACTTTTGCTTCGGTGACTTTTGCTAGAGGTTCAGCCTCGACCCACTTTATGAAATAATCTATTACCACCAAGAGGAACTTGTGCTATCCCAATGCCATGGAATAAGGTTTGAGTATGTCCATCCCCCACTAAGCAAATGTCCATGGGGCTTTCAGGGGTGTAAGTTCAGAAGCTGGCTGTCTTTGAATGTTTGCACTTCTCTGACAGTGATCATATTTTTTGACATACTCTATAGAATCATGGTACAGGATCGACCAATAGTATCCCTATCGAAGTAGTATGTGTGATAAGGATCTGGCTCCTACATGACTTTTGTAGATTCCTTCATGCACTTTTCATAATGTAAAATCAGCTTCTGAAGGTCTAAGACATCTCAAGAGCAATAAGGAGTATGACCTTTTATATAGCTTGCTTTCATATAGAACATACCGGAAGGCTTGATTTCTAAGTTTTTGAGCTTCTTTCGGATCATGAGGAAGAGCTCCATCTTTGAGATAAGCAACCAATGGGTCAATCCAACATGGCTCATGGTCGTTCTGCATTACAGACTGCTGCCCTTTCAAATTTGGGTGTTTCAGGACTTTGAAGAAGACCTCCTTGGGTAGCTCAATCAGGGCCAATGTTGCCAACTTTGAGAGAAGGTTGGTCCTAGTATTTTTCGCTCTTAGGATCTGCTTGATGTCAAAATTGTTAAAGGCCAGAGTCAAGCTTTTCACTTTCTCGAGATATTTTATCATGCTTTCTTCTCGAGCTTGATAATTACCATTAACTTATCCGACCACCAGTTGAAAATCACTGTAGACTTAGAGTCGATCCACTTTTAATTCTTCAGTGATCCTTAATCCTACAATCAAAGCTTCATATTTGGTCTCATTATTAGTCATAGGGAACTCAAAGCATAGTGCATATTCGGTGATGACTTCTTCTGGGCTAACCAAGATCAGCCATGCGCTTGCACCAGAAGCATTGGATGAGCCATCTACTTATAGGGTCCAAAAATCTTTAGGGAGGTTGGCTCTTTCTTTAGAGAAACTCGGTTGTAACTAGGGAATATCAACCTCATTCTATTTAGGCTCGGCTTCATCCAAAATGGTGCATTCAACTATAAAATCTACCAGAATTTGGACTTTGATCGATGGCTGAGGCTAGTAGTTGATGTCGAATTTGGTGAGCTCTATTGCCCATTTTGCTATTCTTTCGGAGGCATCCATTTGATGAAGAACTACTTTGATTGGTTGATCAGTGAGGAGGGTTATGGTGTACCCTTGAAAGTAAGATCGAAGTCTCCAGGCTGCAATCAGTAGGACAAAAGTTAGTTTTTCTAAATTAGTATACCTAGTCTCGGCTTTCCTCAAGACTTAGCTTATGTAGTAGATCAACCACTGTACTTTTGTCTCTTCTTTGACTAGAACTGTCGTGAGGGTCGCTGGAAAGATTGCCAAGTACAAAAATAATTTCTCTCCAAGTTCAGGCTTTGCTAGTAGGGGAGGCGAGCAGAGGTAGTCCTTGAGCTCTTTAAAGGCTTGTTGACATTCAGTGGTCCAACAAAAATTCTTTGACTATTTTAAGACTTGAAATAAGGATATGCATCGCTCGGCCAACCTCGAGATGAAGCAGTTTAGAGCTGCCACTTTTTCGATCAGGCGCTGAATCTCTTTGATTGATTTTGGCGCAGTCATCTCTTGAATGGCCTGAA